>BGPR01010780.1:0-51101 GCA_013235015.1 Araneus ventricosus
CAAGATTTTTTAAAAAACAAATTAATAAACCTTACATGTTTATTTCGATTTATCTCTAAATAAATTTTTATTTTATGAATTGTTTCGTTTCTAATCTCTTGCGAATTCTAGATCAAAATTTTTAGAATTTTTATTTAATCTTAATTAAGTTTTTGTACTGCTTTATGTGACTAATGAATAGATCTTTCTTTCTAATCGAAATATTCCTTGAAATCGTGTGCATTAGCTTTTAAAATTAATTTGTGAAGCATATAACTTTTATTTCTTATTTCTTAGAGATTTTAGATCATGGACTGTTAAGAAAATAGGTATTTTAAATGGCTTTAAAAGTATGATTACATTTGCAATGAACAGCTATTTATTTCTATCTCGAATATTTCAATAAGTGTTGCAGTTTATTTTTTTAAATTAATTTGATAGGCTGTTTACTATCAAAGATTGTTGCTAAAGAATTATCTATTATTTAGATTTGGATTCTGGCATATTAAGAAAATTGTCATTTTAATTTGCTTTACGAAAGCGATTTAATTGATTTTATTTTTATAAAGCATATAATGATAGATTATTGACTCTAGCTCCCCTTCTATTTCAGTTATAAACGCAACCGCAAACCGTGTTACCCTCGCCCTGCTAAAGTATCCAGGGTCCTAAATGACAGCCGCTGCAATAGCTCAAGTACTGAGGACGGAGTCCTAGTAGCCCATCACTGGGTCACGGCCCGACCTCTCCCAAAGGAGGTACCTACTATCATTGGTGGGAAGTAACACAACCCCCACATTACTATATCCGCAAGGGAAGCGACTTCCTGCTTACTTATCCGACTCTCTCCAAGTTTATTCTGAAATATTCTTGTTTTCGTTTAAAAGAAAAATGTCATTCACATCCTTATATGGTTAAATTCATTATAACAAACGTAAAAATATCTTCTAATTAAAGGAATGAGAAGTGTTTAGCATTTATAAAAATATTAATTTACAGAGCAATACTCATCATGATTCAATGCAACATGCAGATTGCTAATGCCACAGGAATATTAAAAAAAAAAAAACAATCCATAATCACATAAAATATCTGGCCGAAATGCTATCTTTACAACGCCTTAGGAAATAACAAGTAGCTAAAACGATAAACCTCTATAAGTCTTAGATTATCAGTTTGACAGCAGTTGCATGTCTGCAAATTTTTATCTAGAGAACACAGCCAAAATAATACAGTATTTCGGCTGACTTGTAATATTCTCTTGCTTTTGAAAAGTTCTGATTTCTAATGCGAATGATTACGTTTAACGGCTGAGCCATAAAGTCGAACCAACATTTTCCAAAATATTATACCGTTTGGTTGAATCAACATTTACTACTATAACAGTTACACTATATACAGTTACACTATAACTCATTCTTCAATATAATTTTTAACTTCGCTTTTGTAACTAACTGTAAGTTTTAACAGCTCATTTTAACCTTAGCTCTGGAAGAAATTGTCACTTTTGTCCTTAGATTCGAATACAAAATTAATCATACAGACATTTAAGAGCACGATCTAACTTTTACTTCATTCACAATCAAAGATCATTGCTAAAATTTTTATTATACAGGAAAAATATTAATTAAGGATAAAGGAGTTAATTTGTGCAAGAAGAGAATCTATCATAGCAATTATACCATCTTAAACAAATATAATATAGAAGAACGGTAACTGAACCTCATACTTTTTCAAAAGAAAATAATCCAAACAAAAACTGACTTAGCACAATTTTAAATTCAGAAAAACTTGTCTTCATCCCTCATTTATACGGTAAATATAAAAAATCAAATTTTGTTTATTCCAACTCTTTTTGTAAGAACTCATTTTGTTTTGTTAATTCGATTCTGTCAACTTGTTACATTTTTTTCTGAGATTGTGGAATTGCTATATTGATTTAAGCTAAACACTGTAATATTTTGTAATTTATTAGACGCATTCTAGAGAAAAGAGAAAGCTTCGAAATGTTAAAGAACTATTTTAATTATTTATTTGACTTTAAGCAATTATTATTTCTATTCAATAATAAAATGTATGCGAGATACAACTACCAAATAAGAACGAATTAAAATATTAATCACAATAACAATCGAATTGCAGTTCAGGGTTCATATTAAATGCATTTTTTTTTATTTTAGTGTAGATGCAATACAGACACGTGTCATCTTCTCCTTTTCTGTTACAATTTGAGACCATTTCAGAAGTGTTATCGAATGTCATTCATTCATTACCGAAAAGCAGAAATTCAATAAATATTGACAGGAAAACAACTCAAAATTGCAAAGCTGTGAAAAAGTTTTTGAAGTAAAAGTTAGAAATAACTGTTCTCCAATATCGAAAATCAAACGTTTCATATTTTTATGCTATATTTGCTTATTTGTTTCAATTTCAGGAAGAGTTGACAGTGAACCAAAAGTAAACATATCGCCCCGATACAGAAAGATGAGTCTTTTGCTAAAACACAGTTTTAATAGAGGTAGATGGATAAAAATAACAAAATCTGTAAATGGCAACGAAACAGAATATTAAAATAGAATGCAACTTGTCAAGTTTATTTTGTTCCGCGAATTTTAAAGCTCTTTTCTGTGCCATAAACTCTGCGTTTAGCATTAACATATGTTTCGGAAACGGAACATGGGCCTAACTTCTGCATAATGCATGTCGAATTTCTCTGAATAAAATTGCAAGAAAATGGAATATTTTGTTTCGTGAATGAAAGGCAAACTCACGAATGAGTTGATTCGAAATTTCTCGCGGCAAAAGATTTTCCTGTGGACGAGAGTAACAGCTCTTTCGGCAAACGAATTTTCCGTTAAATGCTTTTAGCGAGTACAAATCGGTAGTCGAAAAGTTCCGGATGTTTACTTTACCTACTTTAAAGGATTTAATTTTCGAAATTTATTCCCTTAGGTTATCAAAATTTTAGTATCACCATCTCGTTTGTGTTTATAAAAATTGAAGATATGAAAGTTTCATAAAATTTTATTTTGCGGATGGATTATTTGATAGAAAATAGTATGAATGGATCTGTTTAACAACTCGTAACAACTCAACAACGTTTTAACTTCTCGTTAGTTGTGTTGGCACTTTAACCGCTTTTTAAAACATCTTAAAATGATCACAAATAAAGAAACTAAGAAACTGGTTACTAACATAATTTTTTAATTTTCTCTCTTTTCCAAAGCTGATTTTGCCAATCTTTTACTCGATTACTGGATTTATAAGAAAACGGTAATGCCATTTGAATTGGATTGAATTTTAATGGATATCGGAAGAAAACAAACCCTGAAAAACTGCTGTGTAATCCAGTGAAATTTAACCTTGTTCTTTGCATGTCAAAAGTCAAATCAAATTATTGATGGAAAAGATAATGAATATTAGAATATGAAATCTTCCATTCAGATATTATAAATCAGCATATCACATTATTACCGATTTTATCTAATTTTGCATATAATTCAAATAAAATAAATGTTTATGTTACGGTATATACCAATCAGAAATATGCAAATGCTACATTTATTCGTACGCTTTTAATGGAATCTTAACATTTGCAATGCCATCTAGTGCTGAATATATTAAATACAACAGATCTCAAGTAGCTTAGAGAACGTCTGTTAGACTGCGATTAAAATAAATCCTTGTTAACTACTGAAATAAAAAAAAATGAACATACAACTTCCGTTGAAAGCGTTTTTTTTTATTTTTATTTATTTTTTTTATTATTATTTCTTTTGCGGTAACGAAATAAGATTTAAACATACAGATGAAAGTTTTAAGAAAACTCAGTTCTAGAATTACTAACATTTTACACAAATTATGACACATTTTGAGTTAAAAAAATTAATAAAACCTTTGCAAACGCTCAGTATAAAAAAAGTCTTTCAATTTGAATTATAAGATAAATAAAAGAATAAGGACCGTTCCCATGTCTAAGAAATTCGAATACAAACGCAATGTATTTCTTTTTTATTTTCAAACGTATCTTATTTCCCTAGTAAATTCGTAGCAAAAATGTTTTATACATTAAGAAGAATGAAAAATTCGGCCATACAGGAGCAGTTTATACTATCACAGATTTAATAGAATTCAGTTTTATTTTTGAATGCTTATCTGCTGCGAGGTACCCATTATCTATACAAAGTTACGAAGAAAACCCGTGGCAGTGTTGTTCTCTCTTCAACTTTCTCTTATATTATATAACAGGAAAAATTCGATGAACGTTTTGTGTTTAATTTCGTACTATTGTGAAGAGAATCGAATACGCATTTTGAACCTTCTATCCTTTGACTGGCTGAGAGCAAAATTTTATACAGATTTACAATTTTGGGGTCAGAAGCAAATATCAAATTTTATTTGTCTATTGTTTAGCAACCCTTCGGAAACCCTCTGCGCTTTTGCGCATGCGCCGGGGCGGAATTATTTTCATCAAAATAGGGTGAAAGTGAAGAATGGAAAGGTTATGTTTACATTTTACTGAGCGTGATCTAACAAAGAACTCCGGAAATGCGCTCATATGACTCACTGCCTGTCACCCCTTTCCGGTTTAAAATCGTCCAAAAGTGGTATTCTCGGAATCCGTTGCTGAACAGTAGCTCGTTGTGTTTTAGAATTATCATGTTCGCTTACACTTGGATAGACAAACAGATATACAGTATAATCTTTGACGGAATTTATCCGAACATAGAAACACAGAACTAAACATTTGTTCTGAAATTCGCAAAATTCCATCCATCCAGCTTGTTGCATTACCATGTTCAATACTATTAGACAGAAAATCATTCAAGACTTGTAATGAATATAGTTCAAAGTTTCATATAGATCGACAATTCCGATTAAAAGACCATAAACCAAATTTCATGCATCTAGCCCCTTGCGTTTTTTGGTTATCATATTTTCATTCACATGGACTTACAAACAGACAAAACAGAACACCACCTCATGCCCCTACGACTATAACCTTTTGGTTATTTGAACAGTGTATCGGACGTGAAGTGGAAGAGACATCGGAAGACGCTTCTCAACTGTCTGGCAAATTATAGCGGAGGTATAATCTTTTGGTTATTTGAACAGTGTATCGGACATGAAGTGGAAGAGACATCGGAAGACGCTTCTCAACTGTCTGGCAAATTATAGCGGAGGTATAACCATTTGGTTATTTGAACAGTGTATCGGACATGAAGTGGAAGAGACATCGGAAGACGCTTCCCAACCGTCTGGCAAATAATGTCGGGGGAGGAATGGGAAAGGTTACAAAAATACAAATATAAAATTCTGGTTTAATATACAAGAAACATAGAGGAGTATCATATAAAACTATATACAAACAAATACAGTAAAAAAGAAAGTAAAATTTGAAAAAAAAATGTGTACGAAATGCACAATAACAATAAAAAAACAGAGAGAAAAGAAAACTAATCAAACAAAGGAGTCCACAAAAACAAACAAATATGCGAGTGTTAAAGCACATGTGTGTCTGTTCTGTTGATTGTTCCTTCCTCCAAAAAGTGAGTATTCTTCTGTGTGGAAGCGGAGAATAGTTCAGGTGCGCTGCCACTTAGACGAAGAGGACGCAATTCTGAATGTCGGCCTGCAGATAATGAAAAAGACTTGAAGTGGAAGTCGATCATGTATTTATTCGAAAAATCTCTTGAAATCCATTAAGATGATGTAGCAATAGTTGGTTTTTAAGTCGGGAATTTACAAACAGAGAGACAGACTCCGTCCAAAATTTGATAGAAATCAACATTTCTGGTCGTAAACATACCAAATTTCTTTCATCATTCGTTGTGTTTTCGAATTATCGTGTTCACGAATTGAGAGGCAGAATTCGATCCATCTCGAGCTAGATTCTAGCTTGTTGCATTTTCAAGTTATCTTGTTCACAGACAGACAGAATTCCATGCATGGTATTTTCGAATTTGGGGAGTTCTAAAATGTGGAAAATTATCAAAATTTTTTGGTGATTACATTTCTTTCTAGTTCTATGCTTCCTGTACGAAAAAGCAAAAATACATCCTTTGCAAGTAACACTCATTTAACGATCTAATAATAAGCATTTTATTGCCCACGCCGACCCTGTTTACCCAAAGGGTGTAAAGCATATGACGAGTCGGTGGGAAGAAAAATTCCAATACAAATATTAAAGTAATACAATACAAAATAATAGAATACAATATAATACAAAAAATATAATACGATACAAAAAGCAAAATAATAAATATAATACAATACAAAATTCTAATGTGAATATAAATATGATAAAATACAAACAGCAAACATAATAAGTATCTACAAACAAATAATAAATAAATACAAATAAACGTAATAAATAAAGAAACATACATAAAATGAACAAGAAATAAAAATTTTATAAAATCTAATAAATAATAAACCAGCGGGAGTGGCCTCCCCTAAACTTTCTCGTATACTTTCCCAAAATGGTGCTGTTTCCCCTCCCACCGCATGGATAAATTAGAAGACCACATACCCAATTTCAATTATCTAATGTAAGTTACTAAAAGATTTGCACACATCTAAGCAGCCTTTTAGCTTGCCAGCAATATCTCCGATCTGATTGTTACAAATTTACTACCGATAGCTGTAGTTGAAAATATCATGCACATTGGCAGAGTGCTTAAGAAATTAAAAAAGCATGAAAAACCGAACTGATGAATCAATTGACACTAATTTTGGTTTGTTACTTTATAACTTTGCTTTTAACAACTATTCTCGTTCTGTCAGAGTAAAAATATTGCAAAATCCACTCAGAAAAAAATGCATTACGAAATATACAAAATAAAACTAACCGCAATCAAATATGCAACTCTTGAAAATGTTTCGGCGTGAAAGAAAAATTAAAAGAAAACACTCCATAACTAATTCACTTTTATTCGAGAAGAATTTGGCGGTGAGCCAAGATGACCGTATTACGGGACCAGAGGTAAGCAGTACGCATGCGTGTAGAGACGACGGATTCTCTTCAAAAGTAAATTATACGGACCGACAGACAGTCAACCCTTTGACGGATTTGGCCCAAAATTTTATACGGACCTACATTCATGACGATAAAACTGTGTATTAAATTTTATCCATCTGGCTTTTCAAGTTTTTGAGTTATAGCGTTCGCATGACCTCGAACATGCAGACAGACAGACTTCCCGTTGACGGATTTTGTCCAAAATTTGATAGAAACCTACAAATTATGTTTAAAGATCACATACCAAATTTCATCCCCGTAGCTCTAATAGTTTTCGAGTTATCGTGTTCACAGACAGACAGACATAATTCCAAAATTGTGTTTTTCGGACTCAGGAAGGTCTAAAACGTGTAGATTCGTCAAAATCTCGAGTTCGAATTTTTTGACGATTACAATACTTTCTCTTTGTATACTTCGTATACGAGAAAGTAAAAAACAAGCATTTAAAAAACCACATGATCATACCTCTGTAACACCAATTTTTGATCGATTTGAGTCTAAAATGTTGCCCCCTTTACTAATCTCTCAATTCTGAACTTAAGAAAGAGAGGAAATTAAACTTGTACCAGAAGTGATGGAACCATCACAGATTTATCACTGAGTCAGCTCGGTCGAAAAATCTATGATGAGAAATTGCTTTTAAGGGACGAACTCGTAAAATCTCGTCTTATCCGTGAGATTGCCCGAGAATTATGAGTAAGAACCGGAAGGGAGCTATAACTCTTGATTAAGTGGTTAAGAGTTCCCAGCCAAACAGTTTTCTAGCTTTAGAGAATCCACGCTTTTCCAATTTCCAAATTAAAAAGAAATTTATATTTGTTGTTCGGGCGATTATGGGGAAACTAAGTTTCTCCTTAATGAGAGTAAAGTATAAAGTTGTTGCCTACTGATAGTAGTAAATATGTCGAAGCTTTGAAGAATTCATACTTTATTTCGTAAAATGTGCAGAATTTATATATTGCTGCAAAATTTTGTAAATACAGTGAAACTAGGTTAATTCGAATCTGATGGAAACATACTAATTTATCCAACTAGTTTGTTGCATTTTTGATCCATCGATTTTACATGCACAGACGGAGAGATAGACAGTCTTTCCTTTGGTGGGATTCCTCTAAATTTTGATTCTACAGATCTACAATTTTAGTGTAAAAGCCATCTACCAATTTCATTCGTCTAGATCAGCGGTTCCCAACATGTGGTACGCGTACCCCTGGGGTTACGCAGCTGACCAGTTAGGGGTACGCGAAAGTGATCTGGGTAATGGCGGAAAACTCAAAACATAAGAATATTTCTCAAGTTCGTATGAAAAATGAAAATTTTACGAATCCGAAAGCCTATTCAGAAAAGGAAGACAAGGAAGGAAGGAAGGAAGACATAGATTAATATCTAGTAATTGAGTAATTGTTTGCTCTCATCATGCATTAATGCGAAATTATTTCATTGCTGTTTACATTTGTTTTGACGTTGAACTAACACTATTTTAAAGAATAGAATAAAATGTAAATTCAAAAATCGTTCCTACAAATTTTATTAAGTTCATTAGAGTCGTTTGACTCCTAATCTAACCTGGGCTCTTGGTATTATTAATAAAACCTTTTTTTTTGCTGAGGAATAGTTGGGGGTTATAACAGTAGAGGGTACCCAAAAATAAAAAAAAGACTAATCGGGGGTACACGAGTGAAGAAAGATTGGGAATCACTGGTATAGATCGTTCTGTTTTTGGCATTGTGTTCATAGGCAGATATATAGATGATTCGAAAATTTTTCGGGCTGCGGTGGCCTAGTGGTAAGGTCCCAGCTTCGGACCCGGAGCTTTCAAGGCTCGAAACCTGATTCCACGGAAGATCCGTCGTGTATAGGGCCTGTTGCACGTTAAATCATACATAGTGGCCAAATATCCAGCCGCTGGTGTGGTGAGGAAGTTTGGACAGGGGGTGCCAGCTCAGGTGTCGTCCTCGTCATCTGACCGCGGTTCAAAATTACGAGCTTTGTACCAGAATAGCTCTCGTGTTGCTTTAAAACGGGTCGTTAATATAACTAAACCAAGAATTTTAATATTATTATTTCGTATTCAGGGAGGACTAAAACGTGGAGATTCATCAAAATCTTGAGGTTGAATTTTTTGATAATTGTGATATCTTCTTTTTGTACACTTCGTTTACAAGAAAGGAAAGATGAATATAACTACATAAAGTCACAAAATCAGCTATAATCTTCAACAAAAGAAACATGTGGAAATTTCCCCAACACAGATATATAATTTCCTTCTCTCCTCAAAATCTCCAAACTTTTCATCACGTACTTGGTGAAAACTTTTGCCGATATTTTTAATACCACACGAAAGTGGGAAAATGAACGGGCAGGCTACAGAAAGAACGAAGATGAGTTCATTGTCAGTCGATAGCCCTTGCCGGTCGTTACACCGCCAAAATAAGTTGTTCTCATTCTTCCTGATTGATTCGTTTTCTGGACTCAACGCCGGACTAACCAGCCTCTGCCTTTGGAGATTTGGTCTCGCCTTTTATCTTTCTCGTCCAGTGAAATAAATGTTAAGGAAAAGAACACAAAACCAACACGGGATGGTTAAGTTAGATTAACGTAATTTACCGATCTTATGACGTGAATTGTTTAGGGTAAGCAAGTGGGATTACAAGCCTATGAATGTTAATGTTGTTTTGGTTCTCAAAATATCACGAGATTCACGAAAAGACCGTCTTGAATACTTCAATTTGTTATCTTTTTTTATTATCGTTGTCTGATAAATGGCTTCATTTATTGAATCGGTAATTTGGTATAAATAATCTTGCATTTATATTGGGTAAAATTTTGATATTTTTATTCTTGTTTTCTTCATAAAACTTTCCATGCACCCATACATTTAAAATAGTTAGCAAAAATCAAAGACCACTTGCGACAACCACTGGACAAATTTCGACAATTTTGTTTCCCCATCCTGAAAGTTCATGACCACTGATCTGTCATCAATGGTCTCCCAATTGCCACAGCCCAAACCTCCATTTTCGAGAGAGATATCGGAAAAATAAAACTTGACAGGGTCAGCCAACCTAACAAATATACAGATATGCCAGTTTGTCTCAGTACTTTTTTACAAGCCTGAGTAATCGAAAAATTCAAAGCAGTGGAAATTTTCCAATGGGGTTTGTCCGTTGCCTAATTCTATACCCAATTTGCTTTTTTTCTGAAAATTGGTTTTTTTTCCACTGCATTTCTGTATTTTTTATTAAGAAGAACTCGATGTACATAAGTAAAGATAAAACCAATCTACGTTGAATAACCGCAATTCTTGTTATGAAAATTCGTCGTCTCCACGAAATCACCCAGAAGCCGAAAGAGCGCTGTGAGTTGCTTCGCTTCAGCTCAGAATATCTCAAGTCTATGTTATAGCTTGATGCAAATAATTATACTAGTAGTCGCTTGTTTCATAAAGGGCGAAAATATATTTTATGTCTAGATCAGGTATAACTCATTAAATGAAAAATCAGAAATGACACTCTCTGTGTTTTCTTTCTTTTCAGTATATTTTATTTTGTTACTGTCTGGTATTATTTACTTGTGTTTCCTTGTATTTGTCTTTATTTTAATTTACATTAATATTCGGTCGAAAGAGTTTACTATATACATTAAAATTTTCTTCATTTTTAGCTGGGGAAATTAGCAGAGTTCGAGAAACTGGTTTTGATCATAGTTTATTTTAAACACATAGCACGTAAGACAAAAGACACAGACATAACGAACGTTTTAAGGCACAGTTCAGTCTAAAAGTACATCACTAAGCCTCTTACCAGCTCTCCGTGAAAGGAATCATGGATATATATATGACGTCACGTAAGTGACGAATTATCAGGACATCATCACAATAGCTGTGATTGGTTAGAAGATTGAATGAGGAGACTGAAGGAAAGCACCGTATACTTCCAACAATTTTCATAAATAAACTATTCAGATAAAGCAATTGTTTCCCATAGAGGAAGATAAAACAGATCTTGACGAAAGTTAATTAATTGGAAGTTTGAATCCTCCTGTACGATAAAATAACAAGTTAGCTTCTTTCCTAGTCTGAGATCGGGGGGTATGCGTGGTTAAATGAAAACAAATAAAAGTGATAAAATACGAAATTCATTGAGGTCTGTTGTTTCTACAAAAAATGTAGACATTCTGAAACTTAAAAAAAAATAAATCCTACAATAAAAAAAAAAACAAACATTAGTTATTCTTTAGTTATCAAACTTTCAATTAAAAATGAAGTTTCTTCTATGTGAATAAGTTCAGGCCACAAGCAACTTTATTCCATGTAAGTCTTGTGAAATTTTCTCGTCTTAGTCCGAACCTTCTAAATTCTTTCAACTAATCCAACAAAAACATTTTAAAAGTAGATCTGAACAAAGAGAAATTGTATCTCTTCCTAATAATATCTTCAGCAAGTAAAATTTACTTGTTTTAAGATTTTCGCAGAACTTCAAAACTTTTTTTCTTAGCTTTCTTAAGAACATACTGTATACCCTTCAAGATTTTATAATTGTCTATACAATGTTATATGTCTCGAATACATAGTGAGTATCAAAATTCCTTCTTCAAACTGAAAATCCCAGAACTCTTCCATATAGTACCTTAAACAATGTCCTTTAGTACAAAGTTACAAAGTGTTTTGCCTTATTCAGTCAAACGGGTTGAAGGAAGGATTTTTTTGGGATCAATCAGACTTCTTTAGGTAAAATTTTTCATTTCCCTGGCTTTTGCAAAAAACTTTTGTCCCTCTTAGGTTTGAAGTAGCAATGGTTTCTTGATAGTTTATTTACCTGACAGAAAAGTTATTGACTTATATACATCTTAGGCCATCTGCCTTCGGCGACCAGCCGATTCACTCCAACTTATTGGTTATCATAACTCCGTTATAGCAATGAAATTTCAAATTTACAAATTATTTAAATTTGTTGTTATTTTGCATTTTATATTATTAATTTGGAATAAAAGATATCCAGTTGCTTCCAGCTGAAGTTCTGGACGCTATTTTGAAAGATGATAGATTAAACTAAATATTTCCAAATGAAGGTCTTCTATAAACCAAGTAAAATGTTTAAAATCGTGAATGTTTCTGGATGTTTTTTAGATGAAATACTAGTCTAAATGTCAAATATGAAATTGAACGCATCCAGAATCAACTAATAAAAAATAGAATCAACTAATAAATATAAATTCAAAGTTTGTCAGTAGGTAAATTAAATCTAATTTTGACAGAATTGTATATATATAATTCAATTAATTAGTCACTTGCCACTTCTCAACTAATGAAAATTCAATAGTAAATCTCTAATTTTGATAGAATTGTATATGATTCAATTAATTATTCACTTGTCACTTCTCAACTAATAAAATTCAGTAGGTAAATTTAAATCTAATTTGACAGAATTTTATATAAGGATTCAATTATTCGCTTGTCACTTCCAATCAATAAAAAATTCAGTAGATAAATTAAATCTAATTTTGACAGAATTGCACATGATTCACCATATTCGCTTCTTGTCACTTCTCAAATATTATAAACTTTGTTACATAAATTGAAACACTTAAAAACGCATTTTAATTTCAAGTAAATATGGTATAAAAATAAAATGGTATTAATTGAAAATGAAAGATGTAATTCATATAACTCGAGAGACAATATATTAGAAAGTATTAAAAAAAGATAATTATGCGCAGTCAGAAATTATTTATCTGGGAAAAAACTATTTGAATGTGTTTTCTTAATTTAACCTTTCACTGCATACTGTATCAAATTCTGATACAAAATTTATTTTTTCCTGTTAATAATGAATAGAAATTTTTTGTCCAGTACACGCTGTATCGATTAGAAACGTCATAAGTTAGATAATAATCATTCGTTCCATTTTCAATGAACAGCACAGGTCCCACGATAAATCTTTGGTAGCCAGTTATTCTACATAATTCCAGATACACTTATTATTGACATATTAAAGCAGTTTTTGCATTTAAAAGGAGAGTCTGCAGCTGATGGTTTCACTGCCTTTATAAAAAATAAATAGTTATTTGATACGATTTAATACTAATATCAAACTAATTCTAATTTACCCAAATTAATTAATTCCAAATTAATTCAATTTCAATAATGTCAAAATTCTATTTTGAGTTTTGTGTACTTTTTAGTTGTTATATGTGAACTTCAAAAAAACTTTTTTAATTTGACATTTAAAAATCTGCATTGAAGGGTTAATGTTCCATTATCTGTTCAGTTTTATTTATGGTATTCCGAGTTTTTGAATGATTGGTTCGCATATAATTTGGAATCAGGACTAAAAATTTGATAAAATTCTCCAAAAAAGTCAGCCTCATGGCATTAGTTTCAAGGACAATAGAAGTATTACTTCTCCGCATCTTAAATGCGTAAATAGTGTTTCACCCGAAAGATGCGTTAAAATATGAGTATTTTGGAAAATTTTAATAATGACAGTCGTCCACAAAACCTTGTATCACCTTCTTTAACCTGTGCGTTCCGGATAGCATAGTCATCAAGGCATCCTAATCTAACGTTGTGGTCTGATCCAAGGTGAGAGTGGTAAAATTTTTCTGAGTGTTTTCTTTCTCAAGATTACTACCGTCTTCTGCCTCCTATATAATTATTATTTCATCATTTCAGGTACCATCTTAATAGTATTTTATTTTAACCCCTTAAAAATTAAAAACTTTCAAAAAATCTTTACATATTTTTGTTTCTAATACTATTCATTAATAAATATCTGCACTTATGCATGCATTAACTAACAGGTATAATTTTATTATTATATCTGTTGTACGATGGGAGCTGCGGCCCTGTAAATCTGACAGATATGGCCCGTTATATATTATTGTTATAGAAATCTGCCCGTTATTGACAGATATATACCCGTTCATGAAGGTATCACCTCTCATCAACTACTGAATGTATGGTGGACGGTGTGAAGGTGATAACGGTTATGGATTCTCTGCGTGTGTTCAGCTAGTTGCGTTTAAAAGTTTGAATTTTCACATCTTCGTTCGACATCCATTTGAGGTTAACAAGCAAGCCGGGAAAGGCGACTGGGGAGGGGGGTGAGGCTCACAAAAAGGAAACTACTGTAATTGCTGCAGCCCAGTTTTGAAAGCGGGTGAAGGGAGGGAGGCGCACAGTAGCCCTAGGGGCAATGGGAGGACCGGTTTCTGTGTGGTTTTTTTGTATGGAGACTCCGCGGAATGACCCACTGTCGCGCTTAGCTTTATTTTAGGCACGCAAGGGCAGATCTCGCTTACCTATCATGAGTAACGCTTCAAGGAGTTTTGTGTTAAGATCAATGATGCCGGATGAATCGGAAGAAAGTATTCTTATGAAATTATTATGATAAATTTGTTGTAAATACTTGTAAATAGGTGTGCTGTAAATGTTTGTTTATTTTGTATCGGGCTTGAAAATAATCAAGCTTTTTTTATCCAATGGACTTGATATCGTCAATCGACTTCCTTTAATTGATAAACATGGTGGACATATAAGGCAAAAAATCGCTACTGGCTATAAAATTATCCTATCTTTGTCAAACCCACCTAAATGGATGGCTGGAAAATTGGAATGGGGTGGAGTGCTTCCGCGCCATTAGTATTGGAGGAGTGACGTATGTCTAGTATTTTATCTGTTTATTTTACCTTTCTCTCGGGTCAGGAGCAACTAAACACAGTCCATTGAAATCGTAACCTTGACCGTAGATTACGATAGTTAAAAAAAAATTGTAAAAATGAGACTATTTATTGCATATGTTTAATTCATCATTGGACGGATAAATTATTTTGCACTTTGAAAATGGTATAAATATCACATTCGTTCGACAATTATTTCTCTGGAAGTTACTGACAAAAAAAGTGGTCAGAAAATGCTGAAAGTTAGTCATTTTTTAAATAATTAAAATTTTGAAGAAAAAATGGTTCAGAAATGTAAACTTTCAAAGTACACAGGCGCCAGATTTGGGAGCTCTATTCGTCCATTCTAGGGATCGGCAGTGAGAGACTTTCATCTTTATTAGTAGGTATAGAGATTATCAAAGAAGCCTAATATGAATTTAAAAGTTTAATTCATTTGTTTTTGTAGATATATTTACATGAAAGTATATACTAACAAAGGAACTTCGGTCACCAACTCTTGTGATTTTCGTTTCATCGCGCTCTCCAGTGAGTGACGCTAAATGTAAAGCTTCCAGGATTCAAAACAACAAACTTTCATTTGAATGTCTATCTCTTTCATTCGTGAACAATGCTTAACATCTCAGTTGGGTAGAAGCAAAAGTTGTACTAATAAAAATTCAGTAAAAAAAATTCAAAAACATACTAAATAATAAAAAGTAGTAGAATACTAAAAAGTAAAGATTTTTTTTTATTTTCGAACAGAGTATCCGGAGTTGCCCTGTCTTTTTCAGGTCAAAATCTTTTGGAACACCAGAAACTGAACTAAATTTTATAAATAACAATATGTTTATAAATGTTACTTTATTGCGAGAATAAATTAATAGTGCAAGAAGTTTCTTTCATTTATCTTATATCATAGTATACAGTATTACATATATTTCTTGCATTATTAGCCAATTTTTGGGGGCATATTATTATTTTAGGAAACCTGACCAAAAAACTTTCATGCTAATTGGTCCATTTGTTAAATATCTTTCAATGACTCTCTTCCATCCAAAACAAAAGAGATAAGGCCCATTTCTCAATACAGTATTTTTTTTAACAACGTTGGAGTCATTTTTAAAATAACATAATAATTTTTTTTAAATAACTCCAGTCATTCTAAATAAACATTTCTACATAATTTACCTCCTACCCTCCATATTTTTCGTTCGACATGTTGAAACCTGCGAGATTCATTTCTATCAGTCCATTTTTTATGTGGATTTAGGAGACATTACCCCAAATTACCCTGAAGGATTGGGTTAGGACTCATTTACCCCAATGTACTTCATTTCGGTTACTGAGTATTAAAGTTTCATCAAGATTGCTCCAGCACTATAGAGTTTCTTGTCAATCAGCCTGTCTTTGCTTCACCTTACCTGAGGTATGGGGTGAGTATCTAATTACTTCGTAAGTGCTTTTATTTAACCTATGAGGAACATGTGTATCATGTTTCATCAAATTATCCAAGGCGTATCAAATTTCCTCTCAACTGTCCATTTGCCTCATGCCTTTAAACGACATTGTCCCACCCTAACCTCAGAGATTATGTTGGCGTTTATTTAACCCTACAGTATTTTTAGTAGGAGAATTAGAAGTATTTGTACCAAAATTCATCAAACTCTTCCTAACCATATTAAACAGTATGTCAATTAGTTGTTAGCTGTATTTAAAATACTTTACCCACCCAACTCTGCGGTATTGTGTTAGTCTTTATTTACCCAGAGAGTATTTTTAATCTGCCACTTAGAAGCATATGCGCAGAATTTAAAATCGCCCTAGCCATATCCAACAGCATGTCAATCATCCCTATAATTTACATTTAGCTTGACGATATTGTCCCATCCTTTTCTGAGGAAATGGATTAGTGAATATTTACCCATACACTCATTTTAGTCAGCCTATGAGGAATATTATATATGTGGGATTCCGCTCAATTAAACAGAATGCCCACGGAAGGGTTACCTTTAAGAGGTAAATAGATCGGATTGATGTCTAGGGGATTTAAGAGTTTTTATAACATAAAATTTAAAACAAAATATTACATAAAATAAACGTGAAGACTTCAAGTTAAATACAAAAACATTTATTTAAATACTATAGGGAGAATTTACAGGGGGGAAAGATATGTACAAAGAAAGTTGACGAGAGATTTACCAATTTAGATGAAGTTATAGTTATTTATGAGCTAGATTAAGTCTGGGATAGATGTTAATGGCTAAAAATAATTACCGTATTAAAGATATAGAGCCATAAGGAAAGTTAAACGGGACATAGTTACCACAACGTGACGATCGGGCGACTTAACTGCGCCAAAACTCATCTGACTTATATGATGAGAAAGAGAGTTACGAGCTTGCCTGCTGCCTGCGGTGCGCTGCCTTGCTCTGAGCGTGCAAGCTGGTTTTGTCAGGAAAAAAGAGGGCGCTGCTCGTGACGTTTCCTGAGCAGATCTCTGGTTCCATCTATCGCCAAAAATAATTAATCTAGCTCTCACAATCCATATTTATGCAGTGATTAAATTATTCTTTATGGGTAATATCACACATATATACCCACAGTCATTAAAATTGTACCAGCTACATCAAGTTTCATGCCAATCAATTCATTTATTAAATGTATTTGAAAGACATTTCCCCACACTGCCCTGAAGGATTGGAATGACGCCTCTACAGTATTTTTAGTTGGCTAATTAGAAGTACCCAGATAGCACAATATGTTGCCCGATATTGTACAATATTGTTCGATATTATATAATATTATATGATATTATACAATATTACGAATATTGTTCGATATCGTACAATATTTTTGTGCTACTAGGGTATGTGTACCAAATTTCATCAAAATCACCCAAGCCCAAAATTGACAAGTGTGTCAATCGGTCTATTTGCTACTTGTATTTTGGAGACTTTGCTCCTCTATATGCTAAGGGACTGGGTTAGGGCATATTTACCTCTACAGTACTTCAAGTCGGCTAATGACAAACATGTGTACTAAGTTTCATCAAAATCGCCAAGCACGTCAACCAGTCTTTTTGTTACATATATTTAGGAGACTTCTTCCCTCTCTGCCTTGATGGACTGGATTAGAGTATATTTACACTTACAGTACTTCAAGTCTGCTATTGACGAACATGTGTACCACGTTTCATCAAAATTGCATATCAATCGGCCTATTTGTTACATGCATTTTGGAGGTTTCTCCCCACTCTGCCTTGAGGGAATAAGTTATGGCATATTTACCCTCTACAATACTTCATGTCGGCTAATGAAGAACATGTGGACCAAGTTTCATCAAAATTGGTCCAGCCCTTTGGAAGTGATACTGGAAAAAACATATATACACAGATTTTCTACCTTTTACCCTTCAATTTATAATTAAACGGAATTTGAAATTAATTTTTTTTTGAAATTCATTACCAGGTTGTGACATTTGTAAGAAATCAATATTTAATTACATCAGTGGTGATTAAGTTCTGAGGTTATTTAAATCGTGCATAGTTATCGAGAACACACCAGTATACCACATCAAGAAGCGAGTGAAAAATCGCGTACAAAATACCATCTTCACAAATATGAGAGAAGTCAAGTAAAATAAAATGTTTAATTGTTTTAAAAAAAGCAAACTAATTACTGCATAGCAAGGGAGATATGAAAATTTGATTGAAAAAGATATGAATATTTGTGGTATGCATTAATGAATATGGAGAAATGCATGACGTAAAAAAACCCTCCAAAAAAGAATGTTAGGGGATGATATATGAACAATTCCCTATGTAAGCACAATTCATTCGATGTCGTATTGATAATAATGACACACAGGCCGGTTCTGCGCATCGTGTAAAACGTGCATGCACAAAAACGGGTGAAAGGCAGTTTCGGCGCAGAACTCGTCTTTTCCATCGAATGTCAGTAACTTGTTACAAAGAAAAACAGGTGAATTATGGCAACTCAAGTAAGCAGAACATCAATTAAAAGTTTTTGTAGTTTTCATCGTTTATTCTAAAATCTTTGTCATTGTTAAAATCACCAAAACGATAATATCCGAAACCGTTTGTTTTTCCTGTGAACATTCCAGAATCGTCGAGAAAAGTTATGAAATTTCTTCGTTTGTGCGCCTCCTCGTGCACGAAAATTCACACCTGTAGTCGAATCTTACGTTGTCGCGAGATGTGGAGAAAGCTGCGTATGTTGTTTCCCTCTAAATATCTTTCACAGGCTTGATGTGAAGAAAATGACTTTTGCTAAATTTGTATCGGTGAGAATATAAGGCTGCATCATTTTTCAAGAAAATTTAGTCTACAATCGGCACACATTTTATATTCGGAATTTTACTGATGAATTAATCTAACTTCTCGCCGATATGTTAAATGAGCAGAAAAAAATTACGAAGAAATTTTCTATCTTTCTTTTTTTTTGGGGGGGGGGGGCCATTAAGGAAACTGCGAAACTTTTAATTTTTAAACTAGCCGCCTTCGGCGACCAGTTGGTTCGCCTAACTTATTAGTTATTATAATTTAGTTATATTAATAAAATTTTAAATAAGCAAGTTGTATAAATTAGCTTTTTATTTTTGTATTTTATATTAATTATTTAGAATTAAAGTTATACGATGAAGTTATTTTCAATTGAAGTTTCTGGAAGTAACAAACTGTTAGTTTCTAGAAAAAAACTGAAGATTTTAACAAATGATTTCTATATATTGAATGAAATGTTAAAATAGTGAATTTTTAGATGCTTTTTATATAAAACAGTACCAACATCAAAAATGAAATTCAAATGCATCCAGAATCAAATGGTAGAGAGAGATAATCTTCAATTACATCAATTCATACTTCACAGTTTGTCAGTAAGTAAGTTAAATCTAAGTTTCGCAGAATTGTAAATGAATTCATTTATCCGCTGCCACTTCTCAAATAGTGATTTGAATTTCTTGTAACAATATTGACACAATTTTATATTTTGAATCAGGAAGTGGAAGTGTTAAACGCACAAAATGCGTTTAAAATGCACGAAAGTATTTGAATTTTTAAAAAATAGCATTTGTTAACCGTGATTCATTAAAAACTTCTGGCAGTGAATCGGTAGTAGCCATGAAATCCCCCCCGAACATCTCGTAGAACCCTTTTGTGTTCTTCTGCCCCTACTTCCGTTCCCTCTGACCGGTCGGGAGAAACGGAGTAGGGTAGAGGGGGTACCTTTCAACTAATTTTAGTATAACCTCATTTTTGCAAAAAGTTTATATTTTTTATTTCAATATTTGGCAACATTAGTTACAACAGAATCTTAGGTAGCTACTCACTTTGTATCAGAATTCTCCGTCATAACTAAAAGGTGAAATTATGCATTTTAAATGAAACCTAAATTTGTTGAAAGGTACCCCACCCATGGGCCACCTTTCAACAAATGACTCATTTCACTTATAATGACTTATTTCACTTAAATAAATATAAATTTTATTGAAATATAACAAATGTACAGGAAAATACAGTGACCTAACAAAATTCATCTGGTTTTAGGTTAATTTAGTTTTTCTTGTTTTCATTGTTTGTTCCAGTCATTTTGTACTACTTCCAATTTTGACTAAAATGGCTCAATTATTCCGACAATTCATAAAATCCTTAACCCAGTGAATTCCAGCAATATTATTTTCATTCCAAATACTTGGAGTGCTTGAACCCAGGCATTTTGAATAATCATATGCAAACTGTCGTACTTGCCTGTAAGTCAGACCATTGTTCATATTTGAAAATTTAATAATAAAATCACAAAGCATGCTTTCTTGATCTGTGGTAAAAACCTGTCGACATGTATACTTGGAGTTAAAGCAGTTGGATGAAATATTCAATGTTATTCTATCAGCAAGACCAGCTGTTTTACTTTATTTAAAATCTATAAATTATGGTAGAATAAGGCATTCCATATAAGTTTGCAGCTGTTCTAAGAGACATGCCATCTTGAATTGCTTGCATAGCCTTTGAAATCGCTTTTTCTTCTGGCTTATTATGCTTCTTTATGTAAGTTCAAACCATCTTGCCCAAGTCTCAAAGTTATTTAGTTAAATTAATTCTTCCTTAATATGAGGGATACATTTTAACAGCGTTGAAATGTGCCCCCAGATATTTGTTCAAATGTGCCCCCTGATGTTTGTTGAAATGTGCTCCTTGATACTTGTTGAAAGGTGCCCCACGTGCTGCCATTAAGTTTAAAGTGTTATAAATCTCTTTAGAAAAGGAATTTCTAGATGCAAATAGTATTGTTAGATGCAGAAAATCTTAATTAACTTGATGAATTAATCCAACTTATCTCAATGAATATAGAGTAAGAAAAATTCAGTGATGAACAGAAATTTCAGTTTTTACTTAGCAGGTCACAAAACAGATCTCATTCCATAGCAAAGCACGTGGTTTGAGAAATGGAATGAATCTTATTGCCAGAATATGTTCTCTTCTCAAACTTTATTTGCCACCTATCAGCAGATCAAGTAGCATTTCCATTAGAGAGAAATTTTAACTGTTGAAAGGTGCCCCCCCCCTCCCCATCTATCGTCCGCCACGGTCAAATGAAAAGATTGTCTGCTTGAGCGATCTTGAACGCAGTTCATGACAATGAAAAACCTTGTAAAACTTAAATGAATTATTGTACAGTACTCAAACTAATATCATTGGAAAGATAATTGTTTGCACTGTAAATTTGTATAAAAATAATCTTCATGCGATAATTCTTTCGCAAGTTATTGAAGAAAAAAGACCAAACACGTCGAAATTGGCTTAATTTTCAAATAATTAAATTTTGAATAAAAAAATTGAAAAAAATGACTCCGATGTGCACATCTTCAACATCCAAAGTATGTCTATGCCAAATTTGATATCTCTACGTTCTACGGTCTATTCTGTGGTGCGCCAACAGACACACACAGACATTCATCTTTATTAGTATTAGAGATACACTGGCTAAGAAATCAAGTGAAGATATTAGAGGGGGAGGGTGAAATTAAATGGCACAATAGTGTCTTAGCTTCTAGAACCGGGCCCGATTATATATACTAGCCACGAATCGAAAGCAATATAGGACAACAATAGATTGTCAACTGAACATATAAGTGTCAACGTGGTTAATTTATGTTAAGTAAAATATCCTGACGCAAGAATTGGTCGTTTTAATCAGAAGTTGATTTTCTGAGTTTTCCCTTTTTCTTCGTCATTTACTTGCCCATGTTTTGAAAGGTATACCACCGAAATTTGATGTTCTTATGACCGTTGATTGTTATCTTTATATTTCTTTGAACAGGGAAACTTTAATTCTAACTACCCAGGATAATGTAAAAAATAAGATGACAAATTTTCTAATCAATTTAGGTGTAGCAAATGTAAACAGGAAGTCATCAATTTTTCTAACTAGGGTTTTAGTCTAATGACATGAAAAAGGTTAATACTTCCATTCTTAAATTATTTTTGTCTTTTTGGGAAAAATGGCTGAAATCTGAAATAAAAATAAAAGCATGTCTTTTACATTTTGTAAATAAAGGTCGAATTACAAAATGTTCTCAAAATTGTACAAGCCTTTAAGTCTGAGCAAAATTGGACAATGGGTTCACAAAATATTATTTTTTAAAACAAATTTAGTATGCAAAATTACACTTTTTCTTCTTCAAAAATATTTAATACTTTCCAAATTTCATCAATTTAGATAATATAGTTTTGATAACAATCAATGTAAAATTTTTTTGGTGAAAAAATGGATGAAATTTGAAGTAAATTTGAAAACACATGTTTTGTATTTCATAAACGGGAGTGGGACTGCAAATAATCTAGAATTAGTTAAATCTGAAGAGAATTGGACAATAGTTTCACACAATATTGAAAAGCAAAAAACGCAACTATTTCAACTGAACTAATTACGAAACTTCATTAACTTAGATAATATACTTTTAATAATAAAAGATTAGAATTTATAATATTAATTAATAAAATCCAAAAAAAATTATTTCTGATTTATTTCTTATTGGCTCCCACTAAGTTTTTTAATTCCTTAATGATTGTTAAAAACAAGTGTCGAATAAAATCTTTTTATTTAGGGAAAAAGTATGGTGACAGTTATATGAAATAAAAGTTCATTAAATTCAAATATTTGCATACATTTGAAAGAAATCCACCTCAACAAATAAAAGCTAATTCAAAGCATGCAGACTTCTTTTCAGTAATGATAATTTCCATCACTTTCTAGAGATTTCTAAATTTTAAAAAGTAAGGGTAAACAATAAGACAAATTATCTATAAGGGTGATCTTCAAATAGGGGTATTGAATAAACTAATTTAATTGTCAATAATTTTCTGTTAAAAAAAGCATAACAAACTAATTTGCAAAAAGGTCTTCCAATTTTCGTGTCACACATTACCATTGTTTGATTAAGAATCTTTTTAATTTAAAAATCGAAAGCTGCAAGCTACACAAAAAAGTTATATTCAGATTTTTTTTCATTATTCTTTTAAACAGTTTTATTAAGATTACTATTCTTTCATTTCACAAATTGTAACGCGTTCCATCTTAAGCCTTTTCCCACAGTTTGCTCAACCTAACAGCAAACATGATGCGCATTATCTTGAGATAACAATTTTCTAGGTTTAAAAAGAATTCTAAATCAAATATTTATTCTTTGAAAGAAATGTTTTGGAAGGGGACAGAAAAGTCAATGAAAAGGACCTTTTAAAAATTCTTTTGGAAAATCTGTATTGCCACTGAAACATTGTCTAAAATTAATCTTCTGCTAAGCTACTTTATTCTTTGAAATTAGAGAAAATTCGTTTCATACACAAATGAATTACCGTCTTCGAAAACGAATGCGAAAAGAAAATAATTTTTAGAAAAAAAATGGATGCAAATTAGTTTTCCAGAATGCCTACACTAGAATGACTCTTTTTTTATTCTTCTCGCTTTATTTAATCTTCAACCTTAAGCTCCCGATTTCAAAATGAAAAGTAAACAACTAAAATCTTATCTGTAATTAAATATGATTGAAGATAATTTAGGCTGTCAAGTAGAGGAGTGCTACGAAAAGTATGTAATTTAATTTTATCTCGCTGTTTAGCTGGATGAAATTTAATAACACAGCTGCTCCTCTTCCGGAAAAGTGCTCTTATAAATAATTTTATTTCAGAACAATCCATTCGAATAAAAAATAGAATGAGTAAACAACTTAAAGAATCGTTTGCGCTTCTGTTAAAAATATTCGCCATTTTCTGTTCTGACGAATATGTAACAAGAGATGTGGAATTTGATTTTAAGACTGGAATTCGAAAATACACAAAATGCTAATTTTTCACAATTGAAATGTATTTCTTATTTTAGAGAATTAAAATAAAGTCATGAAACTTACAGAATTTTGTAAGCCGCTTAAGAATGTTTCTTTTTATGCACTCTTTATATTAAAATAATAGTCTTCTGGCGCAATTTCGGATCTAACATATTAAAATATTCTGCATAGTACTTTGAGAAAGAAATTAGCTTTATATATCATAAAGCATTTCAGAGAATGTTCTAATGAGTTCTCAAACCATTTTTCAAGAACAATTAGCAAGGCTGTTTTATCCATTTTTTAAAGAATGCAATTTAATAAATTGAAGCTTATTTAATTTTAGAGGCACAACATATTAATTTAACCAAAAATATTTTTGAATGCTGATTACAAACGAATAGTTAAATAAATAATAATAACTTAATTTGAATGAATGAAATTAATAATTATATTAATTTTGATTTTGATTTTAAAAAATAGTATTTGAATTAGTGTATTAATTCATTATATTCAAAAAAGTTTGGAGGACGAAGAATCTTTTCATATAAATTCCTTGAAAATTAACACAATTAACTTTAAACAATTCGGTATGGTACATCTAGTGTTACACCAGAGTGGGTTGTTTTTAGCTTTTTAATCTTATTTACATGAAAGTATTTTTTTTTTCAAAAATAACGAATGAAATATGATTCTGTGACATCCATTCTGAAAAGATTCTCAGAACAGACACAGAAAATAGTATTAAAACATCATATAAAATTTATACCTACCAAATGACATAAAAATATGCGAAGACAGCAAGAAATACACTGAAGCAAAATCGTTTTCATCATTATTTTTCGCATTATACAGAACTTCTAATTTTTTTACAGTGACATTTAATATCTTAATAATCATGTAGAAAAATACTGGAGTAAGCTCTGTGCAGTTAATAACGTACTCGCATTTTTTTGTTTATGTAAGCAGTTCTAGATACATTTATCCATAAACATATTCAGCAATAAAACCAAATCACTGATACAATCATATTACCTAACAGTGATAGCACTTTCAACATTCAAAGGGAACAGTAACAGTAATTATTGAAAATGTTCAACACTGATAATGACAACATTCAATTATACAATCTATGGACGAGTTTTCTGGTTTGTTTATGTTAAATTCATAGACCGTTTTCCAGTAACCTTCCAATTTAAATATAAATCCAATTGGATACTGTATCAAACGCCAAGTTCGAATCGGTTATTTCTTTAGCACACAAAGCGTCGAATTCTGTGTTCTTTGAGTTTATTTAATTCTTTTCATTTAAATCGGTGTAGAAAAGTTCTGAAAACGGTTTAACTCCAAATGGAATGATTGTAATTAGCCAAATCATTTGGTTAAAAATTTAACCGCCTGTGATTATCTAAATCGTATGGTTAAATATGATAATTATCATGAAAATCATGATAATTATCATTTAAAATTAATTAATAAATGTAGAATGAATTTCTAAAATTTATCAATGATTTAGCCTAAACAAAAATGTTTCATGATATTCATCATTATAATTATCATTTATCACCATTAATGATGTGTTTGTAATTATTTTACTGCTTATAAATTGAATTTTAACTATAATTCAAGTATCATGCGAATAAACAGTTATTTTATGCATAAAGATAATTAATATTTTAACTAAAAAATATTTCTTTAATTTTTCATTTAATTTGGAATAATTTTGGGGGAAAAAAACACTGCGAGGACCGAGCCGTTGACCAAGCGCACAGTAGGCAAGCGCGCTGACACCTGAGCCATTTGGCCATCAACTGCTAGGGATCACTTACTGGTATATAAGCTATGCCCAAAGTTTGAGGGCCATTTCCCCGAATTGTCTGGCCATTGCACATTATTAGATTAATGGGTGAACACCCTAAAGGTATGCTACTAATATACCAAGTTTCATCTCGAACTGAATTTCCCAAGTCGTGCCCTCTCCTTGTTAGTATGTTGTACTAACGCATACATAATTTACTACTGTTCATTCCATCTTAATCATCTGTAATGTCACCATGTCATTTTATGCCTAGTGAGTTTTGTTTTCATATTTTTATTATTAGCATTAGTTCACTTATACTTATAAAAGACAATGTTTGAGTGTGTGTGTGCGTGTTTACGATGTCCAGACGAATATATCGCACTTACATCCATAAAATTTGGCACACAGGTAATCGTAATAGTGACTCATGTACTTCGAAGCCCTAATTTAAAAATTTTATCTAGAAATGTTTATTATTTAATATTTTGTGTTATTTTGGATGTATTTTTGCGCTAATCTCTCAATAGCATTCTTTTTGATA
The DNA here is from genome assembly GCA_013235015.1 of Araneus ventricosus. NCBI lineage: Eukaryota > Metazoa > Arthropoda > Arachnida > Araneae > Araneidae > Araneus > Araneus ventricosus. The sequence continues at coordinate 26,341 of BGPR01010780.1, forward strand.
ATCGTTAGAAGACAATAGATACACCATTGAAAAAAAACCAATTTTCTTTCTAATGAAATTTGTTTCGAATTTCTACCGTAATTCGCTGCATTTTGGGAATTTTTTAAAAAATAGTCACTTTTCAAAAAAAATTTAATCGGAATTCTTAAAACTCTTGCACGATGTTCTAATAAAGATATCATTTTCAAGTTTTTTGAGGTAATAAATCGATCATTTATCTCTGATTTGAAACAAGAACGGTTAAAATATTTTATTTCTCCGATTTTAAATTAATTTATTTCTTGATGGGATCAGAGAACTTTTTTCGAATGAAGACCGTGAAGAACCATGTGGAAAAAGCCACTTTCGACCTGGCTACGCCATATGGCGGAAAAAAAATGAGCCGTGATTTATTCCCTGTTTAAGTTTCGCTCGGAATAATTTGAAATCATTTCGCTGGATGCAGTGGTTTAGTTGTAAATCAAGCAATACCGGAACGTCCTGACCTGGGGATGTTATTGGAGCAGGGGACGGCATAATGGAGAGGGATATAGGGAGGGTAAAATTAGGGAATCACTTTACGATAAAGATTTTTTTTTTACATTTGAAATGTGTAATTATTTTATCTGGGTATTGAAATCGTGGAATTATGAAATGCCAATACAAAGGCCATTATAAAGCAAATTTTACAGATATATATATGTGATATTTTAATTTTTTAACTTTCCTAAATAATCTTAAAGACACCTCATTTTAAATACTTCTACTTTCATCATAATAAAAGCACTACAACTTTCTTTTCAAATCACGAGTTTCTGAAGGGGAAATTCTCTTTCCTGGGTACATCAGCGTTCTGCGCATTCATTTCTGCCCTTTTTTTCACGCCAGCATGTAAGCTTTTAACAACAACGCGCCGCTCGGGCGTAAACTTCTGAATTCTGGTCATGGAGCTACATAAAAATTAAATACTTTACCTTTGAAGAAATAACGCCTGATGCCTAAATAAAAGAAGATTTAAACAAATATCGTCTCTTCCTTGATGACAATGGACTGCCTTTCACCTTTTTAAAGCCTGATCTTATATATATTTGTTATTTTTGATTAAATATAAACATTATGCATACTGTACCTCAAAGCATGATTATAATGAAGATGTGAAAGTATGATTGTTTTTAAATTTAAGTTCAATTCGTTATAAAAAAAATGAAGCAATATTAAAGTAAAATCATGACAACGATAAATCTAAACTTATAAAAGGAAGTGTTTGTGTGTCCATGTTTGTCATTCTGGGCTTTTTTATATTTTGTTGAAGTCATTATACAACTGGCAACGACTTGTGCTTGCTAGTATTTTATAGTCAAGAAACTTTGTATACAGTGTGGTTATTGTGATGTCTCCGTTACTTGGTAACTTTTTTTTTCAATAAAGCTTTCCGAGTAGCCCATTCAACTGACATGAAACCCTCACGGTTCACAGTTCAGAAGCATACTGCAGCGAAAAAAAGTATCCCGAGACTAGCAATTTTCGGCGCTTTTACACCGGAAAGGGGTGACAGACAATGAGTAAGATGAGCGCATTTCCGGAGGTCTTTGTTAGGTCACGCTAAGTAAAATGTAAATAACTTTCCCTCCATTTTTCACTTTTCCCCTATTTTGGTGAAATAATTCAGCCTGGCGCATGCGCAAAAGAGCGGAAGGTTTCGGAATCCGAGAACATACAATACATGCTATTTTCTTGGACATACTATCAAAAATAATTATTTTGTTGGTAGGGAACGAGAACGTCGTAGAAGGCATTGTCGATTATAAATGGACTCAGATAGTTTCAGATCTGATAGCTATCTGTTGAAGCTTTTTCACGAATTAACAGATGTTTCTCTTCTGTTTCGTATAATTCCCAGATCAATGCTCTAGACAGAAAATTCCAAGCCTCTAAATAGATAGCCTATAAGGAATATACAAGAAATAACAATCAAATGTTATATCTCGTATATTTTTAACCAAAATTTGTTTGGAGAAATTAAGATTATTGTTCTGAGGACAGCTTTCTTTCGTCTTTGTTTAACAAGTATCTTACAACAGACATAAAAAGAGATAATGATGGATGATGACAATCACACTAGAGCTATTAAAGCAGACACAATGACTGTTAACAGTGACGAATCCAGGATTTCGGTCTGGGGAGGGGTGAGGAATAAAAAATTTTGCATCGTCGTGATGAATGTCAAACCTTATGGCTTATGTAAACCAAAACACTTTAACGTTACAGACTTTACTCACATGCCAATAAGAATCATAAAGAACGCCATAATACTTTCGATAATTTAATAAAAAAATACACACAAAAGCTAGCAAAAACATGTTTTTTTTTTATCATGTCAGTGCTACAATTATGAGTGGAATGACTACAAAAGTGGGAAAATTTTCGAGCCTGTCATGATGCTGTAAACAGCTGTAATGATTTTAAATAAAATAAAGAATTCTGGTCTAACTCTGGGGGTGGGGGTTGCAGCCCTATAGCCCCCACCCCTAGATTCGCCACTGACTGTTCAAATATTTGATGTTTTCTTGCATGTGTCATCATTATTATTATTATTTTGAGATAAATTGGCGTCATAGTCACAAAACAAACGTAACTGTGCATGCCATCTCACTGCACGTTTTCTTACGAAGTGCTATGACGTCACATCTTTTTACTTTCTCGTATACGAAGTATACAAAGAGAAAGTATTGTAATCGTCAAAAAATTCGAACTCGAGATTTTGACGAATCTCCACGTTTTAGACCTCCCTGAGTCCGAAAAACACAATTTTGGAATTATGTCTGTGTGTGTGTCTGTCTGTGAACACGATAACTCAAAAACTATTAAAGCTACGGGGATGAAATTTGGTATGTGGTCTTTAAACATAATTTGCAGGTTTATATCAAATTTTGGACAAAATCCGTCAACGGGAAGTCTGTCTGTCTGTATGTCCGAAGTCATGCGAACACTATAACTCAAAAACTTGAATAGCTAGATGGATAAAATTTGGTACACATTTTATCGTCATGAATGTAGGTCCATGATCTCCATGCGCATGCGTACTTAGCAATCTTTGGTACCAGCGGGAGGATTACGTCAGTTTGTCCTTGAGACAGAGTTTGTGATAGATATGTATTATCTCTTGTTTTGTTTTCGCTCGCTCGTATAATAGCGGATCTTGCTGGAGTGTGATGGAAAATAAATATTGCTAAGTTTTAATACATAGGCATCTCTTTTAATATGATTCTTCACCTAAACATTTTACAATCACTATAATATACAATGAAAAACCTTCTGATATTCATTGCATTCTGGGTTCGAATTTTTTTATCCACGCAGGGGGAGGGGAAATGACAAATTTTTCAGCAGTATACGAGAAAGTTTAGGGGAGGCCACTTCCACTGGTTTACTTCCTGAAATATTCTCAATGGATTGATAAATATAATTGACGAGCAGATTTATTATGTATAATATGAGCGTGAATTGAGTGCATTAAAAATGATACTGTGCAAACATGCATCAGTCTTGTACATGCTTGTACAAGAATAATACATGTTTGTACAGTACCATTTTTACTCCTCACAAGATGTACAAGCATGTACATCTTGTGAGGAGTGTAACTTTTTTTATTAAAAGCTAAATTTACGATTACGTTTCCCTCTGGTGGCAATTTTATACCAGTATATAATTACAAATATAAGCAAAATTTTTGAAATTAAAAAAAAAATCGTTATTATAATAATACAGAATAATCAGCATAGTTGTAGCATATGAAATTAAAAGTAAATTACATTAAATTCGAAAAGATGTTCTGAGGCGTTTACAAAATTTCATAACCGCGCGAATCTAGGAGTCATTTAAAACCTTAGGAGACAGAAAATCTCATAATTTTCAGTTTCACCCTTTATATTAACCAGTTCTAAGAATGTTACATAACATCCGCTGCTATATTATTCCGTTTACATACTCCTACACAGGAATTAAACTGTCTAACCGTCTGTTTCAGTTACATTTGGTGTTAATGAACTTATTATGTTCAAATTTGCATTCGTTTTATTAACTACGCATAGCAAGAGACAGACAATACAGTAAAGGTTTATAAAGTTTGAAAGACGGTATTAGATGCAAACGACATCTAAACATTCAACATCAAAATAAATATTTTCATGTGGAATTAATTTAAAATTTAAATTACTTTAGTCTTTTGAATTACAGGAATTAACATTTGGAAGCGAGTAAATTTTAAACAAACATTGAAGAGCGTTTGAAAGGACACTTTTGATAGAAAACTAAAGAATAAATGTTTTCAATGAAACTTTTATTCAATACTTGTTTATATTTTAACGTAATGATACTTGTTTCGAGGATTATAAAGAATACCTGATAATTTCGGAGTAAATTAGTCAGAGAAATTTTATAACCAAAAGTAGTAATAATCGAAATAATGCTGCTTTTCATTTAAGCATAGCAATCATAGAATTTACTTAACGAATGTTGAACTATTTTATTAAAACTAAAGAAATGGAAAACAAATTCCTGAAAAAAAATTGTACAGTATTTAAAAATTAGTCTGTGAATAAGTTTTAGTACAGAAAATTTTCTACATAAGATATAAATAAATGCATATACAGGATGCGAGTGGACTTATTTTACAAAATAATATTATGAAGTTATTCTGGAAGAAAAATGTAATTGGTATAGAACCTAGGATCGTTCTCCACTCATAGATAGAGAAAAAAAGAAATCTTTCTGGTCCTCTTTCCTTCTTTATGAAGAAAAAACGTTGAAAGAAGATAGATATCTCGTGCAGAGGGTTCCATATATCTCCAAATGAAAAAATCTAGTGGGTTGAGGTCCGGAAAGCGTGAGATCATGAACAGACCAAAGCATACCTGCCAGTTCTTTGCATCTGAATAATGCTTCATACGATGACGTTAATTAACATAAGATGTTATCAGATAAATAAGCCTTGAATGCTTTCATTCACTCAATAAGATTGTCAGTGGGGTAGCGAGGATAAGTGGCGTCCGGATCATAATATGATTTTTTCGCCCCCCCTCTCTCTCATCATCAGTGATTTAGTTTGTGTAAGCAGCGCGCGGGGCATGGTATATTATATTTTCTCCCCCTTATCGTATTTGACTTTAAAAAACAACATAAAAGCATTAATATTTTGTCACCATGGTCAGTGGCGTAGCTGAAGTAAGTGGCGCCAGAAAAATAATAAGATTTTTTTTTTATCCCAAACGTCATCAGTGGCTTAACAAGCATAAATTTGAGCCAGGGTTGTGGTATTATTTTTACGCCCCATCACTGTTTTTATGGCATTTTAAAAGCAAAATATGGTGATGGGGCGTAAAATCTGCCATATTTTGCTTTTAAAATGCCATAAAAACAGTGATATTTTCACTCTATGGCGCCCCCTAAAACTGGCACCCGGGGCATCTATACCCCCTTGCCCCCGGTCGCTACGCCACTGAAGATTGTTTGAGGTGTCCGGTGGTCGCAGTTTCGTTTGAGAACAACAATCGTCAGTGTTGTTTCAGCAGCTGATTTGCTTTCATGTTATGTTTCGGGCACTCTGAATGAAATGCAACCCTACGTATCGGCCCTTATTATTACAACAAGAGTTCGCGGACGACCACCATATACACTCACAGCAGAGAACGATAATGAAACATCATCATAGAAATATAAAATATTTTTAAAAATTAAAACCGAATTTCAGAAACATCTCTCAGAAGTTTTTCATGTCCCCTTCTTTTCAAAATCCATTTGTGACAAATTTGGCATTTCTGCTTTAAAGGGTCTTAGAGTTACAGTGCCTGCAGACAGATAGATATGCTTTTATTATTACTGAATAGATTAAATGTTTGGCAGCGAACAATTTTAACAGATAATTATCTTCGAACAAATGGAATATAATTAATTCAATCAGTCTGACTCTACATTGAATTTAATTTGATTGTTGGCGAACAATAACATTACTTTGATCAATTTCACTATAATTTTATAATTTAACAAATTCCTAAACAAAAAATAATAAAAAGAATGAATATAATAAATTATAAATTCGTATGTTTAGCAATTAAATACAGTAAATTCCCAACCATACGGCCAGTGTGGCGGAAGAGCAGGCCGGATAACAAAAAAGCGGGATATGCTAAAGTTCTATTCGTGATCATTTCCTAACCCCAACCATACCATTAAAAACACCCTTTTTATACCAAAATCTGCTCTTATTCTTATTTTTTTTGACCTAGTACAGACCAACCAAGTTCAAATGTTTGTTATATACTGCGATGTAAGTTTTAAAAATGTGTTAGAGGAAAAGAAAGTGTATGTTCAATTTAATTGCAGTTAACATAAAAAAAATCATGTACTTAAAACGTAGGCTTAATTCTTTCAAAATTTATTTAAACTTATTTTACTGTTTAGAGATAAATTATTACACTAATGTGAAAAGGTTTAACTAAACCTTTGTGAAAGGTCTGACAGGAAAGAATCAAAATTGACAGTTTTTAATTTTTAAAAAAGCCAAATGCCTTCCAAAAAAATCCAAATTATCCTTTGAAAGGCCAAACTATTCCTCATTCCTTTTAGGAATATTATATTTTAACTAGGCCGGACAATAAAGAGTCTACTATATATTAAACTAATGCGTATTAGATGTAAAATAGTTTTATATTAGCTCACCATAAACGTTTTTCTGTTTATTTATTTATCTTTTATAGAATGTTGCAGAAGGTTAGGTTTCATCATAACCAGAACAGCAGAAGAAAAGCTATCAAATAAAACCAGCCAAGTAAAAAATGCATCCCTCCATGTATACTTTCTCTAACACTTGATACATCAGTGATGTCAACCGATATCTACTTTCACCACAGTCTCAAATATTTATGACCACGTTCCAAAAGCACAAAGACTACAGAACTAAACAATCTTTTATCAAATATTTTCCACCCTAATAATCACAACCGCGAACAGCCTGATGACACCGAAAAAAAGAACTCCCGCACCAAAAATCCGAGCTAATACAGAAAAGCTATATACGAGTAAACCGGATATGACATCGCATCTCATATGAAAAAGAAAGCATCCTTAGTGCTTTATGAAGCTTAAGAAAAGCTGCGAAAGAAAAAAATAATAACTGCTTTAACCAACAGATGAACTTAATATATTTTTTATACAGTTCTGCTATCAGAACAACCGCTTTTGTACGTGCAAGATAAATAGAGAAGAATTTTCTTCTAACCCGTTAAGGTAATAATTTTCGCAGACGATACTGCTGCGAAGATTACTTTCCATTGTCTAAATGATCATGGGTATTTCTGCTGGGAAAGATGGCAGCGTCGCAAAACGCCAAACGATAACGCGACCGCTTATTAATAGTGAAAGGAAATTAATGTAAGAAAAAAAATGGTAATGAGAGCAGAACATTTCGTTTAGAAAAGAAATGAAGAAAAAAGGTCTGACGCAAAATGCATTTGTATTTAAAGAGAAAGGTATTGACACATTTCACAGTTAATTGTCAGAAAATGACATATTTTGTCCAAACGAATCACGATGACAGTTGAATATTGAGGCCAAAACACAATATAAAATGACAAACTGCAGAATTGCAAAGAACTTTTTAAATAAAAAAAAGTAATCATTCATCATTTCTTGAGTTATATATATAAGAGAATATTTCATATACAGGGTGTCCACGCTTATCGTGAACAATAACTAATTTCTAAACTGTTATGGATAGACATACAGTTCCAATTGAAAAAATGCTTTAAATGAAGGGAAGAATTATATTTTCTATTTTTTGAGTCTATAAATATATTTCTGAAATAGTTATGAATTTCAACTTTCTATACGGTCCCCCGGTCCTATCAGTCATATTTAGTAAAATATTTATGACACTCTAAGATTTTAAACAATAAAAGTTCCACTCTTCTGTAACAAAAACTGAGCGAGTTATGAAGCTTTGAATTTCATGATTTTTAACCAATCAGCTGCCTCGTCGAGCAAGTGCTGCGCATTGATTGGTGGATCGTCTTTAAGACGGCTATTGAAATGGTGTGTTAATATATGTGTAATTAATATATGTGTTTTGAATGAAGAAATATATTCCTGAAAAAGTTACGAATTTTAACTTTTTATACGTTCCCCCGGTCCTATCAGTCACATTTAGTAAAATCTTTTTGATACTCTAATATTTTAAACAAAAAAGTCCCACTCTTCTGCGACTAAAACTGACCGAGTTATGGAGCTTTGAATATCGCTGACTTAGACCGCTTTACACCATTTCAAAGAAATAAGAGTCATCATTGCAGAACATGACAATGACAAACACAGAAGAAAATTGAATGGATAAATTAAAATGACTAGAAGTAAATTCCTATTTTGAAAAAGAATTTCTAATAGGTGGGATGGAGTTTCCACTTAATTGGTGGAAAAAAATCCGAAAAAATTTCCAAGGTTCGCAAATTTAGAAAGAAAATGGCTTTCAGCACCTGCAAGCAATATATAGTGACCGTTTATTTTCTGAAGCTGATAATATATATGAAACCATATGGAACAGACTTCTATAAATGATATGCAACATTATTAAATACACTTATGTACTATGCAACTTAAATTGGATAAATGTTAGATTTTTTTTATAATAAATGTACCGTAATGTAATTCTGAAATATTCTTTATTAAATATATTTAAAACTACATTTTTTAAGAACATTTTATCCTGAATTTATTCTGCCGAATATCTGTTTAGCATTCGGCCAGACAAAATATTCGGGAAAGGCCAAATAGGCCTCATACTTAACATTCGCTACATCCCTGTAGTTGATATTATACGCGTATGAAACCAAACAAAACACACTCGCTCCTGAAAATGCTGAAAAATTAGTGTTCTTGCAGAATAATTTCAGGCTTTGCAATGATAAATTATACGTAACTTTAATAAATACACCTACGCAACTTAAAATTGGGTAATGTTAGGAAATTTTTTGATAATAAGTGTACTGAAATGTAATTCTGCAATATTCTTTGTTAAATGTGTATTTAAAAGCACATTTAAAAAATATTATCATAAATATATTCCGAAGAATATCTGCTTACTATTCAGCCTGCCGAATATTCGGCAAAAGGGCCGAATTCCGAATAGTTACCGAATATTTGTTACATCCCTATTAAAAAGTGTATATATTTTAGTTTTTAATGTATTATCAAAAATTTTATCATAAAAACTGTAAATTATTATAGCAAAATAATACAATTTCTTTATATGAGTAACAAATATACAATTTTAAATGCTTAATTTTTAGCAATTTTATTCTCTTACATTTTTATTTAACACTTTGCAGACAGGTGAATTTTTTTAGAACACTCAAATCACAATGGCGCACTTTATGTGCCATAACGTTTTTTCCAACTCTACGCTTGTTTAATTATACACAACTTTATTTTATGGTACGATAAGATTAGAGGTTGAATGGATGGATGATACAAACGTATGTGTTCGGGTTTGAGTTGCTGTAATTCTTCGTGAACTGGATTGTCCTCCATTTCAGTCTCAGAATTAGATTCTTGGTCGCTGTACTCAGTCACTTCTCCATTACGATATAATGCATCAGAGTCGTCCTCAGCTTGTCTCTCCTTGATAAATTCTTCGGAAACAGACGAATATTGCTCTGTAGGAATAATTTCCCGCCGTTTTGTGATGGCCATTTTGGGTTATGGCGAGCGTTTCATGCAATTTCAAGCGCGATTGAACCAAACTGACTGATTCATTGTCAGTAGAAGTGTCGGAGCAAGTAGGAGGAATGTTAATAGGAAGTTAGAGGGGTGGTGACCTCTCCACCTTCGAGTTTTTATTCAGCTTATCGTACATACCCACTGGCCCACTCAATACACCGTCTGTCCGCAATGGGTTAATCAACCTGGATGCGGCACGGGTTAACCTTTATATATTGATGAAATATTTGGTATACTTGCATATTATGGTAAAAGGAAAAAAATTAGGGGATGTGCGCTTAAAAAACGTTAAGTAAATTTTTCGCCATTATATTAAGGGCTACCCTAATGAATATAGCAGGTGCAAGGCTACTAAATTAACACTTTTTAAATGTCTTTCACAATTTGAAGTTTAAAAATACTGTTTTGAGGGAACCATGAACATTAAGTTATGCACAAGAGATTTAAATGAAACTAAACACAATAAATATTCCCGGCGAACTAGCTGATCGCCTAAAGAGGCTAGTTTATAATATATTGAAATGTTGCTGAATGATTTTTTGAGTAAATGTTTTTTTCACATTAAATTGCTTTCGTCTATAATCCTTAATGGATAATTAAATATCGTATTGTTCAATCTTAATTCAACCGATTGTAAAAAGTTTCCAAATGCAGTAGCATTTTACTTTCTGCTATACGAAGTATTGCAGTTAAGGAAACACAAACAAAAGGTCTACGTGCATATAAACCATACCGATGAAAGCGATTTCGTACAGTTTGGGTTAAAAAATATTTGTCTTATAGCTTAGAAATGGTCCTTTTTCGTATAATAAGTGGCTGTTTTTTTTGCTGTGTTTCAACAGGCTGTTATAGAAAGATAACGATCTTTAGTTTGTATACGACCATAACCTGACCTCTACGAATATCTTCAGTAGTTGGGAATAGGTTTTAAAGTCAAAAATTATACTTTGAAACACATCAAAGAAATTTTCCACTTGTATCTGTAATGAACTCTTTTGCAGCTGACAAGTGTTCTACAAGCTATTGATTCTGATAAATCATGACGTCACGTCGAGGCATCACTCGATGTCGTTATAGGATGTATAAAACGCTTACCAACAAATCTATTTTTGCTCAAAGCAAACGACATTTTTTGCTTCATTTTTTAGCAATTTATTATTTTATCAAGACCTAGAACACTGACAGTTAATATTAATGTGAATTTCACAGATATAAAAAAATCGTACCAAACGATTTTGCAACTTCTATTTTATTTAAGCTTTTTATTCAAAAAAGCTTAAAAAAACTATTTAAAATTTCATTAGTTTTAAGAAAATAATTTGAGAATTCGCCAAAAAATTCCTTTAAAGAAAGTACCATTCATCATTTTAACACTTTACAGCAGACACGATTATATAAAACTGGGTTCTCTTCGTAATGTATCATTATCGATGATGACAAGAATGTTCGATTCTATTAACAAGGCGTAGTCATTATTTTCGAACACACTTAGTTTTCAACGATTGTAATATTTCTAAAGAATTTTTTCCACGCAGAAAAAAAATTGTATAAAAATAATTAGTATTCATCTTTTCGTTTTCGTATTTCAAATTTTTCTTCGCTAATGAACGCCATTCCTTTTAAATAAATGACAGAGCACACAAGAAATAAAGTGAATTGATTTATTAGATTCATTGGAATTCAATGTTCTAATTTGCTTTCTTGTGCCGAGAATATTTGAAATACTGCATTATTTTTTTTTCGTCGTTTGATGATAATTCCTAATTTGAATTTTTGAATATCATTACGGTTTTCTATATTTTGTGTTTCATAAGTCATCAACTTATGATTGATTGTTTATTTTCTTCTCTATTATTATCTTTGCATAATCTAAATACTATTTGTTATAATATCTAATTAATTTAATGAGAAATTATCTCGAAAAAACATAATTTTTAAATTTCGCGTTTGAATACTGAATGTCTCGCAGTAGAAGTACAGAAAAAAGAAAGAGAAGGAAAAATAAAAGAAAATAGAAAATGAACGATATATGAAGTGAAATGTAATAAAATGTAGTTCTCTCCTTTTCAGCCAAATTGTCAAAATAGTGCACAAAAATACTCTGGCGACGCAATAATCAAAAGCTAAGCGAATCACAAAACGACTAAGAAAAATGTCTGGAGTAAAAGTACAACTCATGAAATTATATCATAGTTAAAATCAATAAAAATAGAAACAACATCATCCATTTGTTCTTTGTTGGTGTGATTGTTTTTAAATAACCTCCTTTCATTCTGTAGGGCTTTCTTGTGGTTGTTGTAATTTTTGGTTTGGATGTTTTATAGTAGGGATCAGGTTATTTTCCTCTATGTTAGATAGACCTGAAGGGATTCACTGAAGTTTAATTCAAAAATATTATTGTCTGATAATTCTAAAGTGCTCAAATCGGCATCAGCATCAGACTTAAGGGGACCAGGTTATAGAAAAATTCTGCTTTTCTTTAAAGGAACCAGAGATCAGGGACAAAGTTGACAGGAAGTGATTTATGATCAGGGCCAGTCTTTGCATCCATGAAATCGCAAGATTATTGATTTGTATTGAAGTCGAAATCGGAACTTGAAGGGATGAGATTCTCTAGAATTTGGAAGTTAAATCTGAATTGGATAGATATTGGATTTCCATCGTAGGCCCAGATACGTTTTTAGATCTTTCCTCTTTTCAACAGGCTGAAAATCCAAGAAATATCCTGAAACTTAAGTGAAGTCACCGATTCAGATTGCTGAACTTCAGTAATTGTTAAAATGAGATAAATAATTTCAACCTGAGCTGAATTGTAAGACGTATTTCTATGAATTGTGACTGCATTTTAAGATGAGACAGAATCGGTGTGTTATTAGAGTTCATTTGGGTGAATTTTAACTGTCGAGGCACAGCTGGTCCTAGGTTTCAGTATAAGGGCGTTGACAATCTGTTTTGCTTCGGAGTACGGATTTTTTTTCTCTTTGCTATCACTTCCCCAGATAGCAATTTTAGTTGCAGCAAATTTGCAGCAGACTTGCACTGCAAATCTGCAAGCTTTCTGCAAATTTATCACAAGTGTGCAAGTGTGAAACAAGCTTGCAGCAAGTTAACACAAGCCTCGAAGTCACCATAGGACGAACTTGCAGCAAGCTTGCATTGCAAATTATAGCAAAAACAGAGTACGAACAAAACCCAGGATAGAACTCGCGACCTAGCGCTCGGGAAGCGGACGCTCTAACCATTCGGCCAGTTAAACTGTGAGAGGAGAAGATAGATTTCGCTAATACATCGTTCGATTCGATTCGCATACGATTTATTTTAAACTATTTTCTTGATTTCGTTAATTTTTTGAGTTGCGAATATGATTTGAGGTCATAGAGAGAGCGATTTTCTCTAATAACTACGTTTTGCTAGTAGAATAAATTATGAAATTAAGAGTTCAAAAGTAATTACTTTAAAATGGGACAAAATGTATAAGTTTATTTTTCAACAAACATTGACTGTTTTTTTGGTTTAATTTTGTTTATAAAGGCTAAAATTTCAACATTCAGAAAAAGACGATATAGTTTTCTTTAAAGTGCGAATGCTATATTTAGTAAAAAGATGGAAAATGTTTCAAATTTTTTTTTTATAAAAAAGTTAGTTTTTTTACAAATTATCATTGATTTATTGAATTAAAAAAAAGAAGGACGGTCTAGGAGATGCTATTAAAAATCGGATGTTTTTTTAAAACAGAGACAAAGATAATTATCTCTTTGTGCTATCTTTGCATCACGCTTGTTTTGCAAATTTGCTGCAGGCTTGCAATGCAAGAGAGGGTGGCGCTAGTTGTCACGGTGAACTTGCCACAAGTTCGCTTCAAGTTTGACGCGTCAAATTTGCTATGACAAGGCAATATCAAGTCAAAATCAAACTTGCTGCAAACTTACGTGCTATCTGGGTCCTTTTCAAAATTCCGAAAAGATACAAGCGGTAATGGGAAGTATGAGTTCCTTTGCCAATCATACACTTCTCGTATGTCCTGCGCAGTGCTGGCTATCATGTCCTTTTCGTACATAACGAGAGCAAGGGAGACCATGGCAGTCATTTTTCTTATAGTCGAATCGCTGACATCGAAAGCATATCGCATGGGATTACGAATATGGAAATTTTGTCACCCGGGCGGAACTTGCAACATGTTGCGCTTCCTTTATAAGTTACATAGGACACATAAACCTCAAAATAAAAATAATAACTTCCAGAAAAAACATGTTATTAATAACTAAATTCGTCGTGTGACGCCCTCGATCTCAGCACATAGGCTGCGAAATTGCTTTTCACATGTCGGCAATTTACCGACAAAAGGCGAACAATTACGAATCAATTACATTAGATGTTTTTTTATGTGCTCAATGATTGAGATAGTGCACTGCTCTTCTTAGTTGCAAAATTTTTCTGCATTCCTTTTGCCGCCCCTTTAGAAACGCCGCTCGGGGCGCACGCCCCCCCCCCTTTAATTGCGAAAATGAGAACCTGACGGTCATCAATTTTATATACCCTGCTTTAATGAGCTAAGGTAATTTTGGAAAATGAATGGTGAGAATGAGATGCTTTGCATCATAGAGTTGTCAATCCTTTTGAATTGTTATACAGAGGACATGAGTCATTCCTGACATTTCATTTCCTCAGTGATTTCTTCAATACATTCACACACATATATGTCAATAAGTTCATACACATAACGTATTGTTTAGCAACGGATTCGAAAACCCTCCGCGCTTTTGCGCATGAGCCGGGCGGAATTATTTTCATCAAAATAGGGGGAAAGTGAAGAATGGAAGGGTGATGTTTACATTTTACTGAGCGTGATCTAACAAAGAACTCCGGAAATGCGCTCATATGACTTAGAATCGTCCAAAAGTGGTAGTCTCGGAATCCGTTGCTAAACAGTATACGTTATGAATAATTTTTTTAACGAATGATGTTGGCTACTGTTCTTTTTGCTATCGCTTTTTTTCCCCCACCCTGAGAAACCATTTTTAAAAAATCTTTTTCTTTATGATTCGTCTTTTTTTTTTTTTTTTTTACCTACCATCCAAAAAGGAGCCTATGGATTTATTAATACATTATACTATAGGAACAAACGTTATACCGATTATTTCAAATGATTCGCTGAATACATTTGTATTTATTTACTTAAATGTGGCACCCAAAATATTCTACCATTTGAAAAAAAAATATATACTTAATCTTAATTCATAAATGGTTTGAATCTTATACGGGTTTGATTTTTATTTATTGAGCAAAACATATTTCTAAATGGAAAATCGTTAATAAATTTCTGTTGAAAGAGCTGACAACTTCATTACTCACTAGAGGGCAGCACATGTTCTGACCAATAACTCGAAAACGGAATTTTTCGTTTCCCGATCTTTCATTTGAAATTTAACTTTAGTTTAAGAAAATAAAACAATACTTTTCAATGGAGACGGTTAAACATTTTTTTCCAATTTATTTCTCTCATCTGAAGGTCTATTTGACATATTGATGAACCTCATCATACCATTAAGGGCTTCACATGTTTGTTTCTGGGTACAGGGTGTTTAAAAAAAATAAATAAATAAAATAAAAATAAAAAACGTACCAAAAATAGACGTACGGAAACAAGTCATTTTCACAATAGAACATGGAATCGGATATACAAAGGGGATTCGCTACAAAGAGCTTTATGTCAGTAAATTAAGTAAAAGAAAAAGATGCACCAGATGAAATATGTAACACAGATTTGAATGGAATACAAATTTACAATAGCACAACAATCCAGTTGCATGAATAACAATATGCGAAGCGTGTATCGCCTCAGACAACAAATCCTTTGAACACTTTCTTAATCTCCTTCAACACTCCTTAAATATTCCAAAGGTTAGTTGTCGATACTGCCATTATCGTATCCGTCATGCCGCATACGATTTGCAATGCTATTTATGCAACTGGGCTGTTGTGCCATTCTAAATATGTATTCCATTCAATGTGTCGTACATTTCTCACGGTATGTCCTTTTATTCTAATTAATTAATTGACAAAGAGCCCCTATAGCGAATACCGCATGTTCTATTGCGAAAATGACTTGTTTCTGTATGCCTGCCCTGCCCTTTCATCTTGTGGCCATTTTTTTTTTTTTTTGAAACCCTGAATACCAAAGGTTAACTGGCAAATCTGAACGAATCTCTTAGGCAGTGGCGCTCATTCAAATGAAACAAAATAAGTAGTGCTTCAGTAAGCAATGCATTTTCTCAAATGCAGTCTAGTTGTGTTCCAATTTCTTTCATGTTGAAAACTTTCAGATGAAGAATGACCCTGTTTTCTTCACCTACGCACAAAAAATTTAATTGCGTGAAAACGGTAGTATGGGCAGTAAAGGGATAGGGTAAAAGCAATGCCGTAGTAAAGGTCTCGCAGTGAATTGCACTTCTCATCAGTATTGTTGTTTTTCCAGCTGATATAGAGGGTGCGATGTAAAAAAAAAAAAAAAAACGCGTGTTTAAAAGAGACAAGTGAATTAATCCTCTTTTTCCCAGCTCGTTACCCAGCATTTGGTTCTATAGAGTTGTATTGCACCTTATGCAATGTTCTCCATCACACCAATCAAGTGACCTGTATGCAAAATATGTAACTTTAAAATCCAAATATGCAATATCATTATATATTTGCAAAGCTTAATGGATACTACCTTTTTCATTAAATATCCTATAAATAGGATTTCTTCAACAGCCTTCAGAACCCTGCATGCCATTGCCCTTAGAAGTTTTAAATACCTAAATATGTGAGGAAATCTCATCTCCAGATAACTATAAATATCAGACAGATAAATCTAATAGTCACAGATAAATCTAATTTAGTAAGATGTTTCTACTTGTGTGACTTTTTAAAAATTAGTTATAGAAGGCATGGTATTCGACTGTCCATATTTCTGCATTCCTTTTTTAAATGAGTACACCATAGGATCAGCCATAAAAACAACAGAACCCTAATTTAAATTACAAATTAAAGAATGGCTTTTTAAACCATTCCCATGTAGAACAATATACATACTACGACATTGTTATGATATTGTACAATATAATGATTAATGAACAATATCGTAAAAATAATGTATATAATATCTTTGTGCTACTAGGGTTCATCCTAATTTATTTGCAACTCATTCATGCAGGACGTATGTTATACTGTTGCAGTCTTCATGAATTTAGATGCGTGATCTGTTTAGATTTGAAAAGCAATTAAACCACTTAAATATTAGAAATGTCTCTTTATATCAATCAGCAGTGTTTCTCGACCTTTCAGTGTTTGCAACCCAATTTTCAATCAGAATTTTCATTGCGCCCTCCCCCTCTCATGCAATAACAATATATACAATAATACAGCATTTTTGGTATTTTGACGCTAAAGCTACATTACAACCTTAATTACAAACCTTACAAATTACCAAGAATAAGTAAATTCTTTCAGTGAATTAATCAATTTTTTAATAATATTTTCTTTTCGTTATATGCTCGCGACTCCCATTTATTGTTATCACGGCCCCTAGGGAGGCGCGCCCCACAGGTTGAGAATCGCTGCATTCTGGAGGAACTTCAACTGAACTCAATGAAACAAGTAATATAAATAAAGAGGAAAAATTTGCTTCTGAGGTTTACTAGAAAGCAAGGGTTATTAGGCAGTGGAGTAGTTGCAAAATAAGCAGTGCCGGGATGCCCTAAAAACAGTACCGGAACACTCTATCCTGGGTGACAAAAATCGCGCTGTTTAAAGAACGTTTTCACTATTTCTTTTGTTTATTTGTCGTAAAAAAAGCAGCACCAGAACGGCGTTCCGCCTCCACTACAACAGGGTACGTTGATACTTTTAGCTGAGGCCTTCACGCCGAAATTAATTTTGGTTCAACATCTGTATAATACTGAGCAATTATACTCATTTTCAAACATCCATAATACTCACTTTTCCAGCTTCCAATTAATTATCCATGAGCTGCTTGCTCTCTTTGATTTGCATCTGTTGATGTACTCAATTACACTTGAAGTTAATAATTCAGTTAAGGACTGTTTTATCCAATGGGCTCATTGGGCTGTAGCCCAGGGGTGTCATTGAACCAAAGGCACCTAAAAGTTACTATACCAATTTTATTTCAATTTTGAACCAGAAACATTAATTATAATTTTAAATATGTTTAAAGCAAAAATATAATTAGGGTTTGTAATTAGACAGCCATCGACTCTATAATGCTACATAAACATGCATATCTCTTACACTATACATTATTTATTTTATAATATTTTTATGTCAAATAAATAATTAAAAAATATTACATAAAATAGAAAATGTTTATATATGTTTTATTGCATTAATTTAAGTACTAAGAACATTATTCTATTTTTGAATTTAGTAAATATACAGAAGAGAGTTAAAAAATAATTTTTATACGATGTAACCATTAAAACTAATCATGTATATGATTGGGGTGGCAGAAGTTGGCTTGCAAAATCCTATCTTGAAAAGATGCCAATTTACAAAATAAGTTATTAATCAGAGAACATGCAACTTTTTTACTCAATTATATTATTAGAGATGTACGAGCCAGAGGCACTGAAATTCCTAGTTACAATTCTGATGGAGTGCAAAATTATTCTAGCCCACAGTGTTGAAATTTAAGACGGCCCTGAATCAAGTCCTATTCCTCCTTTTACAAATAGAAATTGTTTCTAGGAGATTTTCAGTGTTAGTGATAGGAGTAACTAGAAGAATCTAGTATTTTTTTTCTCTATTTCTTTTTTTACTGTACTTGAGGGAGATAAAAAGAAATTTATTAAGTTATCATTAACAAGAACTTTTGGCTGTCCCAATAAATTAGAGCGATAAGCCTATTTTGTTATTCTGAGCTCCTAAGCATTTTAATTCTACTATGTTGCTCCAAATTGTTTTTCTGAAAGTTAAGCATATTTGCCGTGCATCAATTATTTACGATAGTGAAAATATCTATTGCGTAAAATTTGTTCTTCACTGTATACAATCATCAGACAACAAATAAATATGTATGTTGAACGATGGTTCAGAATGTCAGTTAACTAAATCAAACCCATTAATGCCCAGCATCCAATTTATAGGAAAGCTACATTTCACTTCTGTGACTAAACTGAATGCATTCCATTGTTTCTTTTTTTGCTTTGTCTAGCAAGTCAACATGCACTCCCAAACAATTTTCAACTGGCATATACCACAACTTAGCCAGGTTATGAAGCCAAAATGTCATCATTTTGAAATGCTTTTTTCATTTTATTTATTTTCGAGGCAATGTAAGAATTTTGAAGAAATTTTCAAGGTTCAACATTTTAATATATATCTACAAAAAAGTTTTTGCTTTAATTATTTTCTACTGATTTTTCAATATTTTTTTTTCTGAAAAAAAAAAAAAAAAAAAAGAGAGAGAAAAAAGGAGGACCCACAAATTTTTTTTAGAATTTAATTTTACTTTGCAGTTATTTTATCTTAATCTTTTCTACATAACTTAATAGAAATTTCTTGAAATCTATGGTTTAATTTAAGTTGGGTATTAATGGGCTAAGGTGATGACGATTCCATTCCAAAAATAAAATTAAAAAAAACTAGCATTAAGTAAAAATCCAACACCATTTCAAATAATTTAGAACAGCAGTTACCAACCTATGGGCCGTGGCTCTCTTCTTGGTCATGGATAGTGCATTAGTGGGCCACAGAAAGCTAGACAAGTGTCTAAGTCTGGAGAGCTTCAAGAGTCTTCATTCGTTTTTTGCTTAATAAACAATATATTTTTAATCCCTTAAGTGTAAGCTTTACTAATTACTGATATTTACGAGCATATAATTCTTCACAATATTTAACATTTCTAGGGCTATTTGCAATATATACTGACTTAGTTTTTAATAGTACTTTTGGTCTTAATTAATTATGCCAATTTTGATTAGGTTTTGAATTTTTAGGATTTTGTGTATTACTATATTTGATATTATTTACTATATAAATGTATGTGTTTCCATTTTTTTTACTTGTATATTTAATCAGTGAGTCTCAAAATATTTTTTAAACAGGTGGTCCGCATAACCAAAAAGGTTGGGAACCACTGATTTAGAATATTATGGGACACATATACCCATACAAACATATTTTCAAACAATTTCAATAACAAATAATTTTTAATTAATTTATGTTTTGCTCTAACATTTCACAATATTACTAACATTTTTGGTTTTTTAATATTGCTTGCTTTTCTAAGAGATTTAAGTTCTAGGGTTTGCTGCATTTGTATTTTCCTTTGCTATCAGTTAAAAGTTCAGTATGATCAGGAAGATATTTGGATATAGACAATGAATTTCAACTCTTCAAAGCTTAGATTAGAATCTGAAGTATGCTCCTATATTTATGTCACTTTCTGTTCTATAATCAACAGATAATCTATGCATATTACTTTAACCCCTTACTCGTCACACATTTTTGACAAAATTTGTTCAAAAGTCATTGAATTTTTTTATTGATGTTTTTTAATGTTTATAAAATTCTACATTGCTTAATATAAAAAAACACTATATATTTTTTAAAGATATAAAATTGTTCATTAACTTACATTATTTTACCTTATATTTGGCTTCCCAGACACATCCAAACTAGCAAGTTTCAATGCAGGCATTTATGAAATATGTAATTTTTGGACAGAGAAAAATTATGCATGCTTTAAATAATGTACATTATTATCTGTAAACAAAATTCTCTTTTCACTTGAGTGCTCATTTTATAAAAATTAAATGCGAAAAAACATAAGCATGAAACTGAATGCTTTCAAAACATGTTCCAACAGAAAAAAAAAAAATTCTAAATCTACACATTATTGTTGTGTAATGAAATTACAAGCATTGTGTTGTCATCTATGAAACAGTTGTGTAAATAAAAATTATAAGGGTGTGATAAAAATTGGAATTTAAATGGATTTTTATTGCAAAAGCATAGCCCATATGAGAGACAGGCAGGCACAACAATTAACTGGTTAATCATGCTTTCCAAACACAATTAAATGGTAATCTTCAAAATTTTCAAATAAGATACTATTGACACAATACATATCTGTTCCAAATTTAAAACAGGTATGGTTTCAATGATACCAATTATGTTTGTATTTCAGACTATATATCTACCTACTTCTCAGCAATTTGGACAGTGTATGAAATGATCTGTTAATGTTTTCATTTTTCAGTTGTTTAGAAATTCACTAAGTTGGTGAACCAAAGAACTGTTTAAATAACAGAATTATGATATAGTTTATTAATTTTTTTTTTGTCCAGCTTTTGAGAAATTTATTCAAAACAAATAACACAATAGGAAATTTCAAAATCTAATACAGACATTAAAAGAATTTCATGGAAAGATGAAAATTCAATTCCAGGAAAAATTTTCCCAATGAGTATGTGTTATGTAGAAAGGAAAGAAACCTCATCTATATCCCTTTAAGACTGAGTCCGAACTATCATGCGGGTTAGACATTAGCATATATTTCTGCTTCCTGGTTAGTTGTATGCAGTAAATGCCGGAAAAAATATTTTTTCTTTTTTCCAGAATTTCTTTAGATTATTCTTATTAGATGGCAGATACCATCCATTTTCGAGTTGTAGTTGGCATTTAGTCCATTAGTTACAAAAATATGTCTAGTCTTAGAGGGATATGGGAATGGAAGTCACAAATAAATAAAAGCAGACTTAAATCTTCGAAATTTTATAATTTCCTTTATGTATAGCTTATAAACTTCAATAAATGAATGTTGAAGTTTACTAAAATTGAACACAGTAAAGAAGTACCATTACTGGAATACAAATCAAATCAGTAATAAACGAACTAAGTTTATTCAAGATAATCTACAAATTGTAGTTTGCTGCATGACACTTTGCATTTGCAGTTATTATAAAGGATAAACATACTAAGTAAATTTAATATAACATGCAATTTATCGATAACCTTTTTTCTCATACAATCTATCAGTTTCTTCTCTAGCCTTACGGATGTGTCTTCCTTGCTGGGAAGGTATATAATACCAAGCTTTGTAATCATCTCTCTCAGCCATGAGAGTATTAACTTTCCTAATGGTTTCACTGAAAATAGTAATGACACTTTATTAGTAATACTATTAAAATGGAACATGCAAAATGAAAGTAATATGTCCAGTGGGAAAAAAAAAAAATCATTATCCGAATGTACCACCATTAATTAATCCTAAGTAAATATATTTTTATCACATAAATAGTATTTTTTAGAATTTAATAAGTAATGCAAGACAAAAATAAATATATTCACCTTACATAAAAAGATAACTCAAAATCTGTTATGCTTTTGTAAAACACATTATACCAGACTTGTTTTAAATAATATATATATGTGTGTGTGCTTGGTATCTTTTTTTATAAGAAGTGGTCCAACTTTAACACAATACTTAAAATTAAAAAAAAAAAAAAAACTTTTTAAAATCATGAACAAAAATTTTTAATTTATAGCAATTTTTGCACTTCTCATAAATGGCAGAGAGACCTAAGTGGTAACATAATGCTTAATTTTTACTGGTTTTATTTGAATATTCTATCATCATTTTCTTATCTAATTGATTTACTGATGCAATTCAAATTCAATTTTAGATGGTTAAATAATTTTTGGTTGATTAATAAGCCTTAATGTTAATTTTAGATACAACAGTGATAGCACCAAACTTGTAGCCATTAACCCATTAATACCCAGCATCCTATTTATAGGACAATAGCATTTCACTTCCGTGGCTAAACCAAACACATTCCATTGTTTCATTTTTTGCTTAGCCTATGAAGTCAATAGGTATAGCCAAACTCCTAAACAGTTTTCAACAGGCATATATTGGCAGTTAGCCAGATTTTGAAGTCAAAATGTCGTCATTTTGAATTTTTTTGATTTTTTTCGAGGTAATACAAGAAATTAGAATGTAGCACAAGCCAGTACAGACATTCCTCAACTTCAAGGAATTAAAAAATGATTTTATTTTTTTTATATTTTACTATATTTCAAAAATCTTTAATATTTATTTAAAAAAAGTTTTTAAAAATTATTTTTTTATCGATTTTTTTTTATTACATTTTTCTGAAAATAAAGAAGAAAAAAAAATGAATTTAATTCCACTGCACAGTTAACTTAATATTGGTGCTATAAACATAATTTAATAGACATTTATTGAAATCTATGCTTTAAATTAATTTGGACATTAATGGGTTAATTTGATTTTATTTTCCTTATTATATAGATGTTTTGATTCAGTCAAATGCCATCAAGGCCAAATGCTTGGACATGGCAGTTGCCTTTGGGAGGGGGGGGGGGGAATGATCGCCTCTGGTAAATAATTGGAAATAACATACTTTTGAAATATCCCTTGATACAGAAAGAAATGACAATAAAACTATTTACAATACGTACATACAATGCATGACAGCATCATGTATTGAAAATGATCGAACTCAGTACTATTAATTCGTATACAAGGATTATAAATACCTCCATTTGCCAGTTTCTTGCTCTTCCCACAACATGTGAAGGACTTTTTCATGCTCAATCTGTGGATCGTCACTAAAATATCTAGCTAGAAATCTTGAAATTGGATGCTACGAAATAAGATACAATTCATATACATAATTAACAAAATAAATTATTTTTAGAAGAAAAACTATATGCCAAAGTAAATAAACACACAGCAAATAATGTTCAGGAGCTTCTTTATTACAAAAATCCTGAAAAAATGCAAAATGATCTAGCATTTTATACAGAAACTTTAGTACAGACTAAAAAAAAGTTTGTTTCACTAACAGTATGGGTTATTTCACTTATTTCCTTTAATTCTGATTTCAAATGAATTGCCTAAGGTTCCGAATCATATTCATTTTCAAACTGTGAAAAAAGGAGTTTTTTTTTTTGTTCCCTTTGCTGACAAAAGTTTTGGAAGGCCTTTAATGTGATTTTTCATGCTACATTCCTGATTGTATGTATATATTATTTATACAGAGGGTGCCCACTCTAATTGTGGCCAAATAGACAATTTATAAAGCCTTAGAGAAAGGCATATACATCCAGTTGGAAAAATGCTTTAAATTATATAAAGAATTATATTTTATGTTATTTCTGCTAATAAATAAAATGTTGAAAAAATAATTTTTAAATTTTTATAGTCTCCTGCTCCTATTAATCATATTTAGTAAAATATTCTCGACACACAAACATTTAAACAGAAAAAGTTCCACTCTTTTGCAAACAAAACTGACACAGCTTTTAATTTCGTCATTTTAGACCAATCACCAGCCTCCACTTCCTTGAGATGTCTATTGATTTCTGGATCTTCTTCAAGGTGGTTAAATGATCTAAAATAGAGATTTTCCATGCTTCATAACTCTGTCAGTTTTAGTTGCAGAAGAGTGGAACTTTATTTCTGTTTAATATGTTAGTGTGTCAAGAATATTTTACTAAATATTACTACTATTATTATACTATTATATTACTTTTCCTATTTTTATAGAGCAGGTGAATAAATAAAAATTAACACTTCATAATTTTTAACAGTACATTTTTTTGACTCAAACAACACAAAATATAATTCATTATGTCATTTAAGCATTTTTCCAAGTGAAAGTATATGCCTATCTGTAACCATCTATAAATTAGCTATTGGGCCATGATTAGTGTGGACACCCTGTATATAAAACTTGCTTCTTATGAACTGAACTTATACCCCTCTGCATATGTTTCAAAAGGATAGTGCTATACAATAGTCTGGCACATGCACTTGCATTTTTAGCTAATACATTACACATAGAATAATCTGTTTCCGAATAAAGTTTTTATTAGTAATATCATAATAGTTATTATCATAGTTATTTTTACTAATTATATTTAAATATGAACAAATCATTACCACTATTCAAAAAGAACTTTAAACTATGAAAGATAATTGATTC
>BGPR01010781.1:0-13119 GCA_013235015.1 Araneus ventricosus
CTGTGCTTCGTTCGGTGCATTATTTACTGTTAACTTTTGTTCCACTAATCGTATGTTTCATACAGTTAACTAGTTCCACTAATCATGTATATTTCCTTACAGTTAACTTTTGTTCCACTAATCATGTATGTTCAAACAGTTAACTTTAGTTCCCTACATGTATATTTCATACAGTTAACTTTGTTCCCACTATATATGTATGTTTCATACAGTTAACTTTAGTTCCACTACTCATGTATATTTCAGACAGTTAACTTTTGTTCCACTAATCATGTATATTTCATACAGTTAACTTTAGTTCCACTTATAAAAGTAATATAGTGGAAGGGAGATATATACATTAAATAAAGTTTAGTTAGTTAGTTAAGTTATATTAACGTCCCGTTTTGAATCAACACGAGGGCTATTTTGGGACCGACCTCGCAATTTTGAACCACGGTCAGAGGACGAGGAAGCTGACACCCTCTCTCCACACTTCTGCACCACACCAGTACATCAAGTAGAGAAATAACTTATTCATGTTAACTACGTAGACATTAAACGCCTCCGCCTGTCCTGTGGGAGTGGTGTTAAAGTTTAGAGTTGGGGAGCCTAGACTCATTCTTATTCACCGAGTTTCAAATTACAAGGTCTGTCCCTAAAAAGTCCTCCTATAAAACTAAACCAATCATAGGGTTATAATATCCATTTTTGCCAGTAATCTCATATTTCATACATTTGATTTAATTATCAGGAATAACACATTCAGAAAACGAACCTTTTACCGTATACTATTTAATATTAATTTTTATTAAAAAGAGAAAATTAATAACAAAGAAAGATTTAAAATGAAATAGTAAAATTTTAGGCAGAAATGCCGCTAAAATTAAACCTTTTATTTCCGAAGTCTTCTTACGACGGAATTAAAATTTCATTTCTGTCATCGGAGATTTTTTTCTCTTTGTCTTTTGTCTTTTCAATAATGTCTTTTTGATAAAGAAAATAATGTCTGCTATTTCTTCTAGAAGTGTCTAAATGAAGTTTTATAAAAAAAAAAGGCATTGAATATTAAAAAAAATAACTTAACTATGAAAAATTATCTCTGCTAACATTTTGGTTATATACGCACACTGCATGCCATTAAGATTCTTTCCTCTCAAAAAAAAAGACACGCATTCGAGTAAAGATTATAATGGTTTCGGAAATATCCTGTCATTACCGAATTTTAATCATTTTTAAGCTTCGTTGTATTTTTTATAAAAGATAAAATGATAAGATATTGTCGAAATCTATATGCAGAGAAAGGTTTTATTAAATAGAAAAAATATTTTAACCCCATTAGAATTTATGATTTTTCCCCTTTATATATCTAAGAAAATTACTCTATCTGAAATTTATCTTTCAAGACTAGAAAGGAGGACAGTAAATCCGATTTAGTGTAACGAAACTACATTTTATGTTTTAGGTCTATGATTTTGTCAATGAGAAAATGATTTAAATGTTTTACCTTCTCAAGAGAAATAATAATTTGAATTTTATAACCTTTCCTTCATTTTCAGAATGACTAAAGAGCTGCTAGGTTTTATTTGAAAATTTTGGGGTCTATTCTGGTACCCTCCGGTTGGGTTTGGGTTCGGTGTTTATCCGGAGGTCCCCACCCCACTCCCAACCCAACCGGGGGTACCAGAATAGACCCCTTTGAAAGGCTCAGGGTAGGTGGGTTATTTATTCTCGGCTTCTGAAGCAGACGGTTACAGGTTTTAGCCCCAATCTCACTGAATATCTGCCGTACCCCCGTACTTGGTGTATTTGAAATAGAAGCCGTCCTTGTTATCTTAACACGCTTAAAATTGACGGGGCTTGTCTGGAAACAGCCTTCGAGTGGTTTTAAAACGAGGCGTTAATCATACTTAACTAAATGAAATTTTTCTCAGTTTGAGAATTAAAAATACTATAGTGGTGTGCATTCAACTGAAGCAAGTGAAGCAATGCTTTATTAGACAATTTGTATTCTCAGACGCAGTCTTAGTTGTGCGTACGAATTTCTTTTCCTTTGAAAACTTTCAGATCAAGTGGGATACTGTTTTCTTTTTTCCTCACGATACTGTTTACTTTTCTAGCCGTAATCTATAGTTTAAATTTTAACAATATTTAATTACTAATGTATAATGATTTATAAACTTATTGTGCAGTTTAATAAGATTACTAATGTTAAATATTGCTTTGTTGCAATATTTGTTAATTAATAGCGGTAAAGAGTACTAAGAAATACTCCGACCCTCTAAAAATTCCTTAACAATGAATAGTTAATGGAAAAATATTATTTGTATGAGAATTATTTCGCTTCATTTAATAATTGAACTTGATACATGAAGCCAAAAAAAAAGAAAAAAATACTTTTACTAGAAAAAAAAAATTGGATTCTTAAAACCTCATTAAACTTTTAATTAATAGGATTTTTATTTTCAATTTTCCAATGAAAATAAGCAGGTATTTTTTTCCGCAGACTTTTTTAAACAAAAAAAAGCTTCAAATGCACAAACACAATTAAGAAGATTTATCATAAAAACACAAAAAACCCAATTTGTAACAAAATCACCCGATTAAAAAGAATTTCTTTAAAATTCTAGCAAATACAAAAGAAAATTTAAATTAAAAAAAACTGTTTCTATACATTTGATTGAATTTTTCACCTCTCCTAAACAAATTAAGCTCTTACACCTAGTCGAGCAAATAAGAGTTCTCTCAAGCTTCCTGCAAATCTTCACCTACAAAATTCAATTTTTTTCCCCTACAATCGCGCAGCAATTGGGTAAACATCTTTTGATGATCTTCGTTCGTTTCGAAAGAACATTGTTTTAGTAGATTCACCTTCACAGACAAATCATGTATGGTCCATTAAAGATAAAGAATTTTATTTTAATATTCATGCAAATGAAAGCTAGCATTTAAGTGCTAAAATCTTTCAATATTAAAAATTTCCACGCTGTATAATAAGATTAGTTTTTTATGGTTCAGTAGCCATATTCAGCATTTAATGTTCAAAATATTCATTGATTACGATTCTCACGGTAAGACAATGAATAAATACAATCAAAAATGCGTCATGAGGCAAAATTTCAGTGACATTGATTGGATGAATATCCTTAAAAAATGCAAATACATTTGAATGATAATTGTCTACTAAAATTTCATTTTAGTTTAAAGTAAATGCTCATAGGATGGGTTTGTCGTTCTCTATTGAAATTTTTACACTAACATAAAATGCGTTTTATAATTATTATTATAAAATAATTATTTGATATACAATTACACTTGTTGTACAAAGGTGTGACCAGATTGTAAAAGATACATTGGCGTTAAATAAGAATGACCAATTCGAGTCTTTTTAAGATTCATCTAGTGTATTATGTAGTACTAATTCATATAATTAATATAAAATTAATATAATTAATAAATTAATTATATAAAATTAATATAAAATAATTATATTAATTTTATTTAAGAATTATGTAATATTAATTTTATAAATATTTAATTTAATTTATTTTATTAAAATAAATTAAATAAAGTATTGCTCAAAAGTATTACCATTGTGTGTAAAATTAAACTTATCTTTTGGATTCAATTCCTTCGGTCTGTCCATCTGTTTGTATATGAACATGGTATCTCAACAACGAACGAGTTACACTGATAAAATCTGGAGTGTGGATTTTGAACTGTATGAAATTTTATGGAATTACATCAACGGAGAGTCTGTTCTTGTGTATGTGATTACAAGAGACCACAGATGCTAAGAGCTATATCGATGAAATTTGTAGTCAGGTTTCCTTAACCTCGCGTTATGTTTCCTCTTACTCTAAAAGTACCTAGTTCACCAATAGAATATACCAACTAAATAAGGACTGCCAAAACACAACAATTACCAACGCCATCATTGTATATACTAAATTTTTATTATCAAAAAATAAACTTTAAATAGTATGGAATTACAACATGTTGCCACAAAAACCATTTACAAATAATAGGTTCAAATTCATAGACGCCCCAGTGGCACAATGGTAAATGATTCGAATCCTTACATTTGTCATGTGGCCTTTATATCAAAATTTCAGATCTGTGTTAAATTTTTGAAGAAATTAGGTTGACAGTCTCCCTGTGCGTTCGTATGTATTTGGCCATGAAAATTAACCCTCCGAGCTCCCAATTATTTTGATCGTATAGCTTTCAAGTTAGAAAAACTTAGCTTTTAAAATGGATGAACCGATCATTTTTGTATTTAACTCTATCTCTGATATCTTAAGAATATTTTATCCATGATTATTTATAAAAATACACAAATAAATAAGAACTATCTGCTTTTGAACTGAAAACGGAAGACGGCGTCTCCTCTTCTAAGAGGGTTAAAAAAGGCAACGGTCTATGTGAATGAAATTTGACATGATATCATTTTGTTAAAATTGTATAACCGAATCAAACTTAAGTACATTTTCGTCAAAGGATAGATTCGTCCATATTAAATCCAATGTCGGATTTTAAAAGCACTCACATCAAAACGTGCGACATTTTCATGTAACAGCTGGAGCCACTAGCGACATTTGTCATTTTGTGACAAAAATCACATAGCGCATACAAAAATTTGAGAGCTGATGTAGCTAACCTTTACAGGTATTTTACAGTAATAAAATGTTTTAGCAAATTTGATGTACGACGTTTTGATACAACAGTGATGAATTTTCTTTCTCTTACGTGTGCATGGAACATGATAATTCAAAAATTGAGCGAGCGAAACGAGTAAAAATTTGTATGTAGTCTTTACACAAAAATTGAGCGAGCGAAACGAGTAAAAATTTGTATGTAGTCTTTACACAAAAATTGAGCGAGCGAAACGAGTAAAAATTTGTATGTAGTCTTTACACAAAATTTGTCGATCTGGATGAAATTTTGATTTAGTCGGTTAATCTAAAGGGATGTTGTTTCACATTATATACTCGATGCTCCATACGATGAAGCTCAGCAAAAAACAGCGCCTTATTGTGTAGAAAGTCAAAGGAGACCTACGCGATTTTTTACATATCCTTTGCAGAAATTCTGCTTTCTGAGTTGGCGAACACAGAAAACACGTATCTTTTGCAGAAATTCCGCTTTCTGAGTTGGCGAACACTCAAAACACGTATCTTTTGCAGACATTCTGCTTTCTGAGTTGGCGAACACTCAAAACACGTATCTTTTTCAGAAATTCTGCTTTCTGAGTTGGCGAACACTGAAAACAAAGAGTGTGTTTGAAATCGACAGAATCAATAAATAATGTCTTCAAGAAAAAAAATGTGTTCCCGAGTCATAAACACAATGTTAAAATGACTCAACATCGAAGGTAGGAGATCGTAAAACCTGGTTTATGGAAACGAAGCTGTTAAAACAACACTTTACGTTTCCAGTTCCATCTGAGATCATTTTTTACGATCTGTTTTAATGTTTTAAAGAAAGAAGTATATATGAGTTTTGATTCAAGTTACTTGAACTATATGATCTGATAGCATATCTAATTGCTACTTTTTTCGAATATTTCATGTACCTCTTACAAAGAAATCTGTGAACAATAACTCCTTTCTTTGGTAATGAATTTTCGCGGAGATAAAGCTCCTGCTGCACTTGACTAAGCATTCTCTCATAAAAAGCATCTTCAGCATTTATAAGCTATAAAATTAGCTTTAGTAAAAGTATCAGAAAATTTATAAACTTTTATGCGTTGCTTAATAGTTTTGAGACGCTTGTGTTAAATAATTTAGAGCTCATAACATAATATTACAATATGCGGAGTGGCTAGAAAAGTACTAATGTTTTTAAATGGAATAGTAAATAAACTATGGCACTTATTGATGCAGTGGTGGCTCGTCCATTAATGTAGCATACCCTGAAATGATTTTAAAAGCTTGTTTTTTCGTTTTTTTAAAAATATTGTTTGGTTATTTTTCCACAATTGAAGAGTTCAATCAACAACTAAAACAAAAAAAGTAATGAAAACGAAGAAAGAAGAGAGAAAATGAATCAATAGGTTGGAGATACACAAGTCGGGGCTGCTCAGAAAACAGCCCTCGAAAAATCAAAATTCTCTCATTGCGCAACAGTTAAGCGACCCTTCGGAAGGCCCCCCATTGCGGTTGACAGTCCCTCGCCGCTATAGTCCAGGTTTGGCGTATGGTCAACTGTGTGATGCTTTCTCCCTCCCACTCGAGGGTGGCCGGCTCTTTCTTGATTTCTTTTTCTTCGCTTGTTCTCGATCACAATTACAGTAGAGTCTCGATAATTCGAGGTGGACGGGACCGGGCCTATCTCGAACTATCGAAAACTCGAATTATCGAAATCATAAAATTTAATAAATAAATAAACGGAAATAAAAGCAATTTTTAAATTTCAGTGTAGTATATTTAAATGAAAAATGTACTTACATATTATTACATTACTGCTGATAGCAACAGTTTAATTATAACTTAAAATAATTGTCAATTGTTTTTTGTTGACACACATTGCTCCTATATATCGATCTTATATATATCCCATTTTCTTTGGAGAGGTCATTTCTGCATGTGGCTTCGGCATTCGCAGTGGACATATGATCCGTCGAACAACAATAAAAACCAGATGCAGTAATTCTTTCCCATGTTGTGTATGTGTTAGTCAATATTTGGGAGCTAAACTGATTTTTTTCACTAACTCGGATTTATGGAAAACTCGAACAATTGAGACTCGAATTATCGAGACTCTACTGTATTTGGTTTCGCTTTCCATTACATTTTGTTCCAACGGAAACTCATCTGCTTTTAATGCACTCTCTGCTTTTTTATTAGGAAGTTTAATCACTCACCGGAAAAAGATATGCCTATAATTTTATAAAAGACAATTAATATAATTATAGTTAAAAATTTTAGACTATTAAAAAGCCAAGCTGCTCTATAAATTGTAATATCTTGAGTTTTTTGGCAGCACTGATTGATTCTGAACTGACTAGCCGCCACTATTTTGAAGTCATTATTATCGAACGATCCCTTCCTGTTTTGAAACCGGAGATAAATCTAGTAAATCAAATCTGAAAAAATTGCAGAATCTAGTAAAACATGATATACATTATACCATACTGATGAGTACGATAAAAAGTAATATTTGAAACTGAGAATTAATTCCAAAAACACTGAACTGAGAGAAAACTGGGGAATGGGAACAGACAGATGAAAACTTTGCTGAAATTTATTTTCCAGTTATTTTAATGTTTTGTTCCTTAATAAAAGTGTATTTCAATGAACTCCCAAACAAATTCATCGAGCAGTTCCTAATGTTCAGTAGCTCACCCAGTAGCACATCAGAATATTAGGAGGTGCTTCTATCGTCAGCACCAGTGCCCTCGAAGAAATTTCTTTGTGTTTTTTCTCTTGCTGGCCACAGCAAAACCGTAGTTGATTACAGGAAGTGTTGGTTGATATCTTTCCGGCGTAATGTTACATTTAGCGGATTTCGTTCAAAGTTTGGTTACCGTAGTTGATTACAGGAAGAGTAGGTTGATAGCTTTCCGGCGTAGTGTTTCGTTCGGCGGATTTCGTTCAAAGTTTGATAAATATTTATAATTTTAATTTCAAGAATACATATCATATTTTATTTGTCTTGATCACTCCGTTTTTGAGTTATTACGTTCTCAGACCGACTAACAAAAATCTAAAAATGGTTAATATTCGGAGATCTAAACCGTGGAGATACATCAAAGTGTCGAGGTCGAATTCTTCGTCAATTACAATAGTGTTTCTATATACACTTCGTGTATGGGAAACTAAAGTTTAGTTTAGTTATATTAACGCCCCGTTTTGAAGAAATACGAGGGCTATTTTGGGACGGACTTCGTCATTTTGAGCCACGGCTAGATGACGAGGGCGGCACCTGAGCTGGCGGCCCCTCTCCAAACTTCTGCATTACATCAGCGGGAGGACCCCTACGTATGATTTGACGATCAACAGGACCAATACACTACGGATCTTTAGTGGAATCGGGTTTCGAACCTGGAACACAAGGCCCTGAGACCCTATCACTAGGCCACCGCGTCCCCATCGGAAATCGAAAGAAATTTATGCCAATACATTTACTGATTATGGTGCAATATGATTTTTACAAATTTTTTCAGCAATGCTTGCAATATTTATTTTATACTTTCATGCTTTTTTAGGATTTCTTCCTGTCTGTAGGTCTCCTGTAGGTCTTTATACCACACTGAGCACACTTACAACACCTTATTTTCTCACATCGCTTGGAACGATACAATCGTGTAAAAAGTTTCCCTTTCCAAGTAGACACTGATCCAATCAAGTATTTGTTAAAGGCGTCTGGCATAGGGCACTCGGGAAAGGTGATTGCTTTTTCCCAGACAGGTGCTCATCGATTATTTGTTCTTTTCCGCCTTCAAGTGCGCCGCTCCATAAAAGAAGTTTATTTATTCTTCTTCTACTTTGACAGATCGCTGATATCGGAGCTCTGCTGCAAGTTTTGTTTTTATCGATGGCGAGGTACTAAAGTTTACAAGACCGTCTTTGGTGCCGAATTACTGCTTTCGTAATGCGAGGAACACAAGAAATAAGATTTTGTGCGCATCTGGCGTTTTATTTTATCGTCTCAATTTGATTAGGTTCGGGGAGAGTAGTTTAAAAGAGTGTTAGTTTAGTTTAACAACTAGTAAAATAAAATGGAATATTCAGTGGAAGGGAATTGAAATATTCATTTTAGTTAGTATGTTTCCCAAATTGTTTGAGACTACAGGATGGGATATGTTGGAAGGACATCGAGAATTTGGAACCATGATTAAATGACGACATCTCCCTGTTTCTAAACCAGAACAATTTGAGGACATTTGACTCACAACAGCTGAATTGAGCTTACACCAGTCGTACATACAGTAATAATGGGACTCGATACTGCAAACCGAGACTTTACCGCTAAGTCACCGCTGCCCTTAAACCTTCAACTAAGTTAGATGTTATGCATATTTCGACAACTTTCTTGAAGTATTACAAATGTGACGTTGTTTACTAGAGTAGGAATACCCACGATTTTTCGCTAAAACTGAGCAGGGCACCATAATGAAAGGGAAAACTTGTTCTCTTTCAAAACCAGAATGAACCAAAATAATTTGAAGTGCTCTGAACCGACAGTTCCCTTTCCAAACTTACATGCAAAGCCAGCGGGAGGATGTTTGCCCTTTGAGGTCAGATTTAACTTATACCAGGCCTTCATACACTGTGGAGTTTTGATGGCATAGGGTTTCGAGTCTGGAAGGCACCATTCCTTAAGTTGAGACTATATCGCTTTGGCAGACGGTTCATTTCAATTAATATAGCAAGCATATTGGTATTTAATGTCCAGAAGGGCTTTTTGCGAAAGAATAGAGCTTCCTTAAAGACGATTTTTTTTAAAAAAAACAGTAAACTCAACATTTTATTTTTACAAAAATTAATTGATCTCACGTGCTTCAAAGAACGGAGGGAAAAAAATTGCTATGCTAAAATTGCTATCTTCGTCGCACGAGCAGTGAGAAGAACCAGCAGAAAGGTTTCACAATCAAGGTTTATAGACAGAAAATTTATCAGTCACTGCATCATTATCATCGCATATCTGGCGCTACCACTAAGTTCAATCCTCCCTTTCAAGTGCCTGAGGTATGGCTTTTATGGGATACTGAACTGAATCGATATCGTTGTCAGAAGAGGTCAAAAGTTTTTTGCAGTAGGCTTGAAATCTGTGGTAGGAGCATCACTTTCCAAGAATGCTGGCTTCAATCCATGCTCATCTTGGCTTGCCTGTAACATATTATCAAGGTAAAAGTCTTCCGGAGGTATGGCTTTTATGGGATACTGAACTGAATCGATATCGTTGTCAGAAGAGGTCGAAGGTTTTTTGCAGTAGGCTTGAAATCTGTGGTAGGAACATCACATTCCAAGAATGCTGGCTTCAATACACGCTCATTACCCTCTCCTGGCATTCCAGACTCCAACAGTGTCACTTAAATTACAGTGGTCGAAAAACATTCTCACGAACAACTTTTCAAGAACCCGACTTCGAGTCCTAATGCGTTTCATATGTGATGAGAACAATCTCATTGTAGAGGATAATAATTGAGCACTCATCCACCCAGACTGACACATACTTCCGTCTAATTATGATTTTTTTCCCTCTACGTATTTTTTTCTTTGTATTTTTTTCTATGTTGTTCTGTCCAGTGTATGTTTCTTTTTCATTATTATTTGCTTTTGTACCTGTTATTTGTTTTTGTCCTTTCTTAAAAAATAAAATTTACCTCCATCCATCCAAACCGGACAGGAGCCAAATGGCTCTAAACACGGGGATGCAGGTGGTGTAATGTAATGTAACATATTATCAAGGTAAAAGTCTTTCGGAGGTATGGCTTTTATGGGATACTGAACTGATCGTTGTCAGAAGAGGTCGAAGGTTTTTTTGCAGTAGGCTTGAAATCTGTGGTAGGAGCATCACTTTCAAAGAATGCTGGCTTCAATCAGTGCTCATCTTGGCTTGCATGGAACCTATTAGCAAGGTAAAAGTCTTACCATGTTTTTACAAGACTCTGTGACTTTCATCATAGGGTGGAGATATTGAGGCTTGACCCAGAGCTTTCGCACAAGTCACGCGTCATTTAAGGCGGGATGGACGAAACATGCTCTGCCCTCACTGCTCATGCTTGTCGCATTGACAGTAGTAGTTCTGGAGCCACCACATCACCAGGCAGCAGCAACATCGCTATTGCGTAGTGGGAAGCCTCAAATTCTGGATACAGGTTTCAGATCCGATTCCACTAAAGGTCCGTCGTATATTTGGGTTTGATATTCAACCCATTGGTGTTGGTTCAGTGGATCGTCCTCGTTATCTTACTACAGTTCCGAATAAGGAAGTTCGCCCCGGTACCAGAATAGACCCGTTCAAACTGGGTCGTAAACCTAACTAAACTTAACTTGGATAACTTCGATTTGTCTCTATACAGCGTCCAGGATCTTCCACATATTAAGGACCAATATCAAATATATTGCTTCGCATTTTATTTACAGTGGTGTTCAACAAACTAATTATTAAAAACTATATATTTTATATAAAACTTTAAAGTATTCATATATCATATAACCGAGGCATCAGGTCACATTAATTTGTTACAATGTAATATTCATAATAAGGAATCAGTGTTTTCATATAATGGAAGTGTTTTAATGTGTGTAAGAACAGAATTCATTACAAAATGCAGTAATTCCAAGAATCACAATTATGCCAAAAAGTAAATAAATAAAAAACAACTCCAACCCTCTTTTTCTTTAAGTACTCGTTAATTCTAACATAATTATGTGCAGTTTAGCTTTAAGAGAAGGACAACGATAATGCACATTCAGATCAAATGAAGCACCTGCCTTCGCCAACCTATAAAACTGCAAACGATTTTCGAAGAGCAATAAAGCCAGTGGAAAATTCCGGCCTCCTATTTCTCCACCCCTTCCCTCTGCATTATGACATAAGTGCTTTCCGTCGCGTTCGATGCAACTTTCTCTTTCTAATCATCGACAAGGATTTGAACGCAAGCGAAATAGGCTCCACTTCAGTCTTGAAGCGATCAGTTTTCGAAAATAACTTCGCGTTGTACTCAGTTTTGCCAACAGTTGCGTTGGGTGACTTAAGTTTAATTCTTACTTTAAGCAAAGTTCTTAAAAAGACTCTTGGGTTAAATGTATTCTTTTTTCCAGATTTTAAATGTCGTATTGTTAAGAGATCGTTATATTTTTATTTTTTACAATCTCACTGAAGTTTCTAGCAGTATTTCCCAGTATATGGAGCTTTTAGAGGATTTTAAATCTCGAAAATATATCGTGAGAAATAGGGCAAAATTGTTCGTGCAGGATATAGTTGTTAACCAACTTTCATTTTTTTTATATCTGTGTGTCAGTATTTGATTGCAGCAGACAGACTGTGAACGCATGAAAAATTGATTGGATGGATTCTGCGCAATCGAGTAAGTTCATATGACATCACAGTAATATGACAAACATAACTGCGCATGTCATTCAAGGATGCAACTTGTTGCAAGAATACTACAAAGTCTGCATCCACTTTTGCGAATGATTAAGCCCTCAAGATTGCGTCTGCCTTCTGATAATGGTTAAAAGAATGTTTGTTCTGCAAATGACAAGAGACATCAAGATGATGTCAGCCTTTTATTTGCATATAAACTGGGTAGAATCCCACTGTTTTCGGTTTGAATGAGGTTATTGTTCTTTTTCTTCCCTTCTTTTTACTTTCTCGTATACGAAGTATACAAAGAGAAAGTATTGTAATCGTCAAAAAATTCGAACTCGAGATTTCGACGAATCTCCACGTTTTAGACCTCCCTGAGTCCGAAAAACACAATTTGGGAATTATGTCTGTCTGTATGTCTGTGAACACGATAACTCGAAAACTATGAGAGCTACGGGGTTGATACTTCGTTCAGTTACGTATTGCTGTTTGATGGCGGTGAACTCTCTTTCATACAGTGCAACATTCAGTTGGAGTTGGTTGACGAATGTGAAAGTGTTGCAAATTTAAAACCAGCAGGAGTGTTCTCCCTAAAACTTTCTCGTATACTTCCCAAAGGTACTGTTTCTCCTTCCCCGCGTGGCTAAAATTCGAACCTACTGTTATCAAGTCCAGCTGACTGAGGTTTCATTATAGTGATTGAAAATATCGAAGTAAGAAATTCAAAGTGCGTACCAGAACGCATCTATCACTTTTTATACTAGGTTTCACTCTTGCCGTCTCAACGACAAACTGACGTAATTCGCTCCTTTCAGGGCACAGACGGTAAGTACGCATGCGAGTGGAGAAAACAGTTGGTTTCAATGGTAAATTATACAGACCAGTGGACAGTCAACCCTTTGACAGATTTCTCCCAAGAATTTTATACGGACCTACGATATGACGATAAAACTGTGTGCAAATTTTATCCATCTAGCGTATATTCATTTGAATTAATTATTCATGACTTTGGACATACAACATACTTGCCCGTTATGCGGTTCTTGTCCAAAATTTGTAAAACCTTCACAACTTGTAAAGAACCACATACCATTTCAT
>BGPR01010781.1:19790-42447 GCA_013235015.1 Araneus ventricosus
ATTCCTTCAGATATCTGCATAAAAAAATCCACAGGAGCTATACCTGGTGATCGTAACGACCATAAACCTGAACAGTTTTGAAGTGCCGGATGATTCCAAAATAGGTTAGTTTCAGTGCTCCTAGCGTGACGTCAAATTATTTTCTCTCAGATTTTTCTCAAAGACGTTTTTTCTCATCGCATTCTTGGTGCATTATTATGTACTCGGAACGAGGTAAATCATTATGTGCAGTTTATGCGAGTCAGACAGTAATAATAACCGAATACTCATACAGAAGAGTCATTTTTAGAACGCCCTATATGCTGTTAAAATCGTAGAAAAAATTGAGCTAAATTCTACTTATACATTTTTTCGAACTGAATTTTAAGATTTAAAGTTTATACAGTGTTTTTTATACAATGCAGTTTTATCGAAATTTAATGTAGAATTATGCATAATACTTCAAATCCTTGAATTGAAGTTAAGTCCGAAATTCATTTTTTACTGTACAGTCTGAAAATACGAACTGAATAAAAAGGATAATTTGCAAAAATAAAAAAATACTATCTTTATTCTTGTATACTTCGCACAGGAGGAAATAAAAAAAAATAATTTCAGAAATACAGAAAATATTTTTTTTTTCAAATGCTGCGAGATAAAGTTCTTGAATTTTTCTTCGTTCTAAAACGAAACTTTTTATCACCGAATTCCATTTAATTGAAAGCTAACACACCAACAACCACCATCGTAATTTCTTTCATCCACAAAAAGTATAATATTTCCCGCGAATAAGAACAATTAAAAATTTTCAATCAAAAACTATTACTGGAAGAAGCACGCATTCAAACCAAGAAAAGGTTTTCTAAAAAACGAGTTTCAAGCGATAAAAGACCATCTCTCTCGAAAGTTTATGCACCGATAACTTTTAATTAAGAAATTCAATTTCCTTTTTTCACTATCCGTAATTTCCACAATACGAGACGACGGATTTAAAACTTCGCATGGAATAGACAGGTAAACAGCTGTAAT
Organism: Araneus ventricosus; assembly: GCA_013235015.1. Classification (NCBI taxonomy): domain Eukaryota; kingdom Metazoa; phylum Arthropoda; class Arachnida; order Araneae; family Araneidae; genus Araneus; species Araneus ventricosus. The sequence goes on from BGPR01010781.1 coordinate 20,799, forward strand.
AGAACTGAATACGTTTTTTCAGGCATGAGTTGGTTACAATTAAGGAACTGTCTGGGCCTCTGCGATGCCGGCTTAATTTAATTTAAAATGGAGACACGCTCCCAATTGATTGGACGGAAGCTTTAATTTGATAATTTTGATGGATTTGAAAACTGGCTGCAGCGATTGAATGAAATGTATTTCGGGAGATCTATTAATTTCTCGTAATTCGATAAGATGATCTTTAACTGTTTCCGGATGGGGTTTGAATTTCATGTAGCGAGTCGTAATAAATTCCTGTCCGGGAGTTAGGAATCTTAAATTAAATGAAGTGGTTATAATTCTGATGCTGTCTCGGTAATTGAAGATTCGCAAGAATTTATTATAGTAGCATGGAATGCTTAATTAAAAACAGAGGCATAATTTGTTTCCTTTTGCTTGTTATCTCAAGTTTTATTTTGTGAATTGGGTTTAATGAATATCCTCCTCAGGTTAGATTAACGTCCCGTTTTGGAAGCAACACGAGGGCTATTTAGGGACGGACCTCGTAATTTTGAACCGCGGTCAGATGACGAGGACGACACCTGTTTTTAACTTATTGTACCCAGTCGGTTCCTTGGTGTGGGATTTTCTCGGAGCCCTAGGGCAGCTTTTGGTTCATGAGGCCCGACAATAGATGACTGTTCGAATTCCCGAGTCTCTCCGCAGTTCTGGAAACCTGTTGCCACGTTGTCAATGCCCTTACGGTTGTTTTGATTTTTTTGGGGGGGATGGGGTTATGTATTCTACTTTTTGACCTTGTTTTTATTTTTAGACTACAAAATTTCATTCCTTTTCCTCTCCCATTGGCCGTTTTTATCCTGTGTAGGTCATAAAGTAATTTTTAACTTGCGCAGTTTTACTCAAAAAAACATTCTGTAATTGATAATTTGATATTCCCTTACACGCGGGACGTGGATTACCGTTGACTAACGCAATTTATTCCTTTCTATCTCAGAAGTAATTATTATTATTAATTTATGTATTTTTAATTCAATGTTTGGTACAGTTTTTATTTGTGTTTTGTGTGTCATTTGATGTGTAGTGTTGTTTGTGTGTGTTTTGTTTTTATACTATGGGGTTTCAATCTTTGACTTATTTATATATCTGATTTTTACTGCTTTTTCTGCGTTTATTTGTTTGTTTCTTTTTCAATACTTATATATATTTTACTGTTCCTTGCTTGCCCGAGCAGTATATCAAGCTATTCTCTCCCCACCGAGGTGGGTCGAACCATGTTTACACTCCCAGCTGTCTTGTATTTAAAATTACTGCCCCTGTTCGGGCAACGCCTGTATCATCTTTCTTATTGTACCCAATAAATCCCGTCCTCCACATGCTGGTGGAGCGGCTCTCTTCTCGCTGGTCCTCTACCGGCCTTACACCCTTCTTGGGTAGGCCGGGCCAGTGTGGGCATTTTTACGCCACACCAGCGGGAGGACGTTTAGCCACTACGTATAATTTAGCGTGCAACAGGCCCCATACATGGCGGATCTTCGGTGGAATCGGGTTTCGAACCTGCTACCCTCCGCTCCCGAGGTCGAGATCTTACCACTAGACCACCGCGGCCTTATCTCCTCAGTTACGGATGCTGGAAAGAATCGGTCCAGGAATTTATCGTTTTATACAGGGTGTCTCAAAAATACCTTCACAGTTTGAGACTGCGGTGGTCTAATGGTAAGGTCGAGGCATCGGGACTGGAGGGTTTCAAGTTCGGAACCCGATTCTACTAAAAATCCTATGCATATGGGCTAGATCATACGTGGCATCCCACCGGTGTGGTGCGGAAGCTGAAGAGTTACCAGCTCAGGTGTCGTCCTAATCATATGACCGATGTTCAAAATTACGAGATTCATCGTGAAATTTTTTAAGCGTGATTCTTCGAATAGTTATCATCGAAATGCAATTTAAATTATGTATATAATTTGGAAGTATACAGGAGTATTCGGGATATTCAACTTTCTTAAAATTCAATATTACTTTTCGAAGATTGAAGTTTAAAAAATAACAATTTGCGCAAGAACCCTCATCATTTTTTTTCTCTTAGAGAACAAAAGGAATTCAGCTCTTGCAATGCTGATATCTTTCTGAATATTAACAGTACTGAACTGGAATTTTTATATAAGTTGTCCTATATATCTCTCTTTGAAGTTCTGAAAGAAAAATTGCGCTACGTTTCGCACATGCGCAGAAAAAAATTATTATTAACTACTAATACTCTCTAATATTCAAGGTATTTACTTCAAATTTCTATACAATGCTTTTCTAACATATTGTCAAGTATTATGTAAGTTTCGTACAATTCGGTTTAAAACTCTGCAAATTAAATGCAAAAAACATGCGGAAAAATTTGGGATTTTTTTAAAGAAACCTTTATATCTTCCCGTATATTTATTTGTACTATGTTTAAGAAAATGCATGTAAATATTATGCACATCAAACATAAACATCAATGAAAATTTCATCTCGTTATCAGCTTTTTGTAGAAGCAGGTCAGCCGAAATCGTCTTCACCATTTCTAGTTGGTGCCTTAAATGACCGAATCTCCAATGTAAAATGTGAGTTTCCACTATTGTATGTTACACGATTCTCCACAACTGATTCCGAGCCATTGTTTTCGTATTAACTCCATATTTTTGCATTTTATGAAATGGTCCTTAATTTTGCAAACCAGTGTATTATTTATTGACATCTCTATCGGCGGTTTTAGTTAGCATTCGAATTCATCGCACGGTGTACCCACGTCTATTCGGTGCATTGGGTACCCACCAGCGCGAGCAAGCATCGCTCACACGATGCCAACTATCACCATACAGCGAACTTTACTTTATGGAGGGTACAAATAATTCAACGAAATCAATTCCGTTTTGCTATCAGTAATTTCCACAATGCGGGAAGACTGATCTAAAATTTTGCATGCATTCAGCAGATAAAGAGCTGCGTCAGAAGTGAACTTGCTTTTGCAAGCATGAGTCAGATAACAATTATGAAACTCTCTGGACTTACGCAGCGCTGGTTTAATTAAATTTAAAATGAAGACGTAGTCTCCAAATGATTCGACGGAAGCTGCAATACGATTACTTTGATGGATATGAAAGTGATTTAATGGAAGCGGTGATTTAATGAAATGAATTTCGGAAGATTTAATAATTTCTCGAAACTAGAGAAGTTGCTCTTTATCTCCTTCAATGAATTTCACATAGCGAGTCGTAATAAAGTTCTGCCTCAAGCTAGCAATCTTAGATTTAATGAAGCGGTAATATTTCCGCTGTTTGCTCAGTAACCCGATGTTTCGTCTAAATATTTTGTCTTAGTGTTCAGTAAAAACGTATAACTCAATGAAAATCGTAATATTTTTATCCTTATTATTGCAAAGAAATGTCGTACATTGAGTTGAATTCTGCGCATGAGTGTTATGAAATGTTTCAAATATTTTGCATTCAAACAAACAGTATCGCTACGTCTATTTCATAAGTTCCATATGAATATTTTAATAGCTCTCAAAATAATTAATACTAAATGATAATAAATATTAGACCATTCAATTTATTATTGTTATTTCATTTAACTTTCTTTTGATGGGGACAATTTTTGTTATTCTATTTTTCATTTAACGAGGTCATCTTGCCTTGTTTTTGACATAGATATGTCATTATTTCATCTTTCATCTATGTCACAGAACGGAAAGAGGGTATAAAGGCCCTATAAAGGCCCCGGGTGGCAGTTTCAGGGGGCACCATGGGGCCAAAACATTAGAGCGCTGATGCCACATTTTAAAATCAAACATGATGATAGGGCGAAAAAATAATACCATGCCCCAGGCGACATTCAGCATTGCTAAGCCACTTATGACGAGTGGGTGGGAAAAAATGATATTATGCCCCATACACCGTTACGCCTTCTACGCCTCTGATGTCGCGGGAAACTTGTTTTCTCTCTTCGTGACAATGGAAGTTAAGTTTTCTTGTCTTTACGGCGTTCTTGGCATTTATTACCTATTATTGCTTTCCATCAATAATAATAAATCGAGCCATGACACATAGGGTGAGGCAATAAGATAGTAGAGTAAAACTATTTAGATATTGATTAGAGGTGCCATTGATTAGTATCATTGGGAACGTGCAATTCTCCTTTCCTGGAACGTCTCCTCTACCAGTCCATTCTTAGGAATAAAAGATCCGGTTAATATCCGCACGGTTCGTAGATAAGAAATTAACTATCCTCTTATATTTCTGTTGAAAACGTAAATTTCTGCTAAAAATGTACCCATTTCAAGCACTGCTTTTTAACAAACATGATATTTCTCCAACTAGGTGGAGTATTGTCTCTTCGGCTTTCTCACATATTTCTACAATAAGGCGAGCTTTTAATTTAGCTTGGTCGAATTCCAGAGAATTGAGTATGAATTTCGGAATCTTCCAGAAGATTGAATGGATCAAAAATTTGACACAAATCTACAATTTCGGTGCCAAGACCGCATACAATATTCCGTTGATCTGTCTCATTGAGTTTTGAGTTATCATGTTCAAATACGCAAGGATAGACAACCGCACAATCACTTCTTTGATGAATTTGGACCAAAAGGGACACTAATCAACGAGTTTGGTGTAAATCTCACATGCTGAAATTCAATCCTCTTAACTTTTTGTCCTTTTAAGTTATTTGATTCGCATATGTAAGAATACAGATACCGACAACACATTCAACCAGACGATGGATCCTGTCCAACTTTTGAAGCCTTTTTAAAACTATAATCGTTAAAATACATACCAATTTTCATCTATCCATCTTGTTGCGTTTTTTAGCTACGTTCACACACAGATGGGGAGACAGACAGACTTAACTTTTGACGGATTTCGTCCAAAGCTGATATACATCTGCAATTTTGTATGAAAAATACATACGAAATTTAAATTGTCTAGCTCGTTATAATTTTTGTGTTAGCGTTTTCACTTTTTCTAAAGGCGAAAAATTAACACAATACTGGGGAAAAGACAGAAAGACACATTCGAGTCAAATAGGATACAATTTCATTGTTAATTTAATACAATTAATTTGATACAATTTCATTGTTGTAATTTTACTGTTGCATTTCATTGTTGTAATTTTACTGTTGCATTTCATTGTTGTAATTTTACCCAAAGTTTTTCGAACTTAGAGGGATATAATTCGTGAAGATTCACCAAAATCTAGATGTCGAATGTTTTACCGATTATAGTTACTTTCTTTTTCTGTGCTTCGTATACGTAAAATTAAAAAAATACGTCATATAGTCAACATGGAAAATTTAGAGCCATTGCACTCAAAGGAATAAAAATTCCTCGACTGAATATAAACTAACTTAATACGATAATACTTTTTTCTGAGAATTATAACATTCGTAATTCCTGTTTTGCAAAAGAGTGCAATCCTCTTGGTATTTATTAAAGAAAATCCTTTATTTACCATTCTGCGTGCTAGTTCATATATCATGTCTTATACCCTTTATTAGAATAACAAAATACCAACCGCTCCAGAGAACTGAATCACCGACTATACGACAAGAGAAAAGCAATTCGGGGAGCTTATTCCTTTGTATATGTCTTCCTGTGCAAACTTATTCCATGAATAAAATGCAATATCTTCTTGGAGAAAGAGTTCCACAATGAAATGACCGACCCCCAAAGACTTTATTTGTCATCTTCTTCCGGTTCCTTATCTTGGCTGAGGGCCAATTTCCCTGTTGGTACCCCCGCTATACCCTTCTTGTTCTGAGCGGGATCTGGGATGTTTATTTCTCTTAGCCTCAGGGCCATCATAAACACTTATTGATGGAAACTTGTGAAAGGAAGAGAAGGCGATGCGTTTTCTGCAACCTGCGGGTTTCCGAGAAACCAAAGGGAGTCCCTTCAGGCAGATCTGTGCTCGAAAGTAATTTTACCCAAACTCCGATGATATTTACAAGGAGAAAAATCCGTTCCAAGATAGAGGAATCCGTTTAGTTTAACCGCGCCAGGTGCATAGTTTATATTTTTTAGGCCTCTTACTTCGATTTTTTTCTGTGAAAAGTATAAAATTTTTTCCATAAAACTGAACACAAAAATATTGATTTCGAGGAGTCCCAGGGCAAGTACTCGGGTTATTTACGAAGGTATACCAGAAAGCAGTGGCGAATCCAGGATTAGGGTTCTTTGGGGGGGCAGAGGTCATAAAAATTTTGTATCGTATTGATGAATGTCAAACATCATGGCTTAAATAAACCAAAACACTTTAATTTTACAGGCTTTCCTCTCTTGACAATAAGAATAATAAAGAACTTAATAAATACTTTCGATAATTTAATAAAAAATACAATGAAATAACAGGCCAAAAATGTTTTCGACCGCGCCAACGCTACAAGTGCAAGTGGAGTAAGTAGAAAAGTAGGAAAATTTTCGAGCCTGTCAAGTCAGAAAGCAATGTTGTCACGATTTTATTACTATTTTTTTAAAATGAAAATTAAGATCAAACAGTTGTAGTGATTTTAAATTAAATAAAGATTTTTGGTTTATCTCTGGGGGTGGGGCTGCAGCCCGATAGCCCCTCCCCTGGATTCGCCATTGCCAGAAAGTAAGGTTCGCTATTTGTTTCCATGAAATGTATTGCTTATATCTTCGCGAGCATCTGGCGACAGTGTTCCAGAGGAGTTGAATTTATTATATTATTTATTCTGTATCGAACAATTAATGCGCACGCATTTGGCATCCATTTAAAATTACGAACGGACTGAGAAGAAGGTCCGAGAATGAAGTGCGATCAGTAATTTTTGCGTGGGAAGCGAAATCTCTCGGATTTCTGGCACTGGAAAATTCTGCGACATCCTCCCTATAGCCTTGATTTGGGCCCTTCTGGCTTTCGCTTACTCTGCAAGCTTACGAAACATCTTCGAATAAAACAGGTTTCACTCGGATGATGACATTAAGAACGTCGTTAACAGTTGGCTTTGGCATCAGGACACACCTTTCCACTACCAGAGCTTAGATTTATTGATCTACCGGTATGATAAATGCCTCAACAAACAAGGCGATTATATAGGAAAGTGAGGTACAAATGCACCTTCACATATGCTGCACTTTCTTCGTTGTATATTTAAAATTCTTAAAATAAAAATATAGGGAACCTTACTTTCTGACACGCCCTCGTATATCTCCTTGCCCGCCTCTCACTATGCCAATGTTCAGAACCGATAAGATCATTATTTTTGTGCTGTGTAGTTAAAAGTTATCATTGCCCTGATTTTGCTAAACAATACACTCCTATTCACACTTAGTGAACAAAATTCTTTGCTATTCATTTCAAATTGGAGCTCATATATCATGACTATATACCCACCATTAGCATACCAACCAGGAAACAGCGTTGGTCTAGTGGTTAGGTCCCAACTTTGGGGCCGAAGGACTCCAACCTGGGAACCCGCTTCCACTAAAGATGAGTCACACATGTGGGCTTCATGAACTTTAAATCACACGTCGTGGGTGTCAGCCAGTGGCGTAGAGACCGCGGGGGGGCAAGGGTGCTCCTGGTGCCAGTTTTACGGAGAGCCATGAAGCCAAACATTATTGTGTTTAATCTTCTGACTACTAAGAGTTCTCAAAATCTGAGTACAGTTGTATACGGAGGTTTTCTTACTAATTGATCTGTGGAATGGATTCGTCTGCCCCGTTCCCCCTTCGCTGCGGGTTGTGGGAGATATGAATAGCAGGCCTTTCATCTCTTATCTCTCCCTTAAGGGTCCCTTTAATGACCACTCGCTCAACTGCCTTCTCCCACTTTCGGAACAGCAACCGGCCGAAATCCGCCCCACTAGTATAGAAGTTGCATGGCCGGTTACGGCCGGCTTAGGAGTCAGAGTGTTAAGCCATTTTTTAAAGTAAAATAGGATGAGGGGGCGTAAAAAGAAATACCATGCGTCGAGTGCCATTTACGCTTGCTTAGCAACTCATGACGACCAGGGTAAAAAAAATCTTATTCGCTTGACGCTAGACATATATACCAATAAAGCCAAAATTAAAAAAAGAAAGTAATACAAGCAATCCTATAGTAATTTGAAGTAAACGAAAAGCAGACAACAAAAACAAGGAATCCATTCTAGTTCACTTTTTCAAGGGCTAGAAACTATTCGAAATGGATTCAAAAGAATATTTAGGGAATTTTCTGTAGAAGCAGGCCTATTTTAGGCTAAGACAGAGCTTTTCATAGCCCGAACTCCCCCCAAAAAGAGAAACCAGGTAGCAAATCCACAAGAACAAACATCAAAAGAAAAAGGAAAAAACATTAAATACGCTAATAAGACCAACAAAATATTAGCCATCAAGCTTAATTAATAAGCTTTCATATGGTAAAATAAAAAAACTTACCCCCTGTAGAAACAAGCCAGATTAAAATAATTTGCCTGCGCTTTCGAGAAAAGCAAAACATTAAACACTAGTCTCCGTGGCGCCATCTATATTCCCATAAGAGGAATAGAAAGGCAGAATAAAGAAGAGAAGGAAAGAAGAGGCCGAGACAGAAATCTCTTTTCTAGTATGGGAAGGAGACCAATTCAGAAATATTAAGAGAGAAAAAAACGCTTGACGCTACTGATCCTCGCTATGCCCAGACATTGTTTACGAAACGCTAACCTGTTTTTGTCCCTTTTGAAAATCAAGAAGCTGAGGGTGCCAAAAGAAAATGAGAAGGTGCCAAAAGAGACCATGCCCCAGGTGGAGTTTGCACTAAGGCACTGATGATGATGTGGGGAGGGTACAAAACATCATATTATGACCAGGGATCCACTTATCCTCTATAAGCTACGCCACTGCTACCAGCTCAGGTGGGCTCCCGTCTAATGAGCGCTATTCAAAATTACGAGGTCCGTCTCTTAATAGCTCTCGTGCTGCTTCAAAATAATATTTTAACATAACGTTGAAGAGACCCCAGTTTTCTATCTCTTTAACCAAGAAAACGTCATTGCTGAGCTTGTTTGTTTTCATGCATCTTAATACGGGGTATTATAATTAAAGTTAGCCTATTCGGAAGGCCCTAGAGACGGTTCTAGAGTTCCAAAAGAAACAAAATTTCACTAGAATGTAGTACAAATGTTGCTCTGTGAAAACTGAAGTAAAGAAAAAGAAAAAAGAAATATTTAAATTTTTCGTCAGAAAGTGCCATTCCTTCATGAATTTTGAGTTTTCTTACCACCGAAGCAAAATTGAATAGTTCATTAGTGCATCACTTGTACTAGATCCTAGTGAAATTTTTTGAGAATTAGAAAAAGTGCATAAAAACGGTATTTTCTGCGAAAAAAGACTTTCGGCATTATTTTTAGTTAAGCTAAAAATAAATTTAAATGAATTATTGAATTTTGCTCTAATAATAAAAAAGAATAACAGCAAAAGTCTTTAAATAATAACACAGCGCCTTTTTTGACGAAAAATTTAAATATTTTTTCTTTTCTTTTATTTATTTTTTCTTTATCTTTTTTTTTCGGTTTTCCCAGAGCCCATCATTTATACCACATGCTAGTGAAATTTTGTTTATATTTGATCCATAGAACCGACCCTGAATAATAGGCGAACTTTAATTATAACAAACCTGTACAAAATCATATTTCCTGAACAAAAACCAATATTATCTTAGAGGGAATCGACCGCAAATATATTATTTGCCACTTTTTTATATTGGCTGAGGGCCAATTGCCCTATTCGTCTCAATTTCCCCACCCCTCCACTTTCTTGTTCTGCGTGGTACCCGGATATTTATTTCCCTCATCACGGGGACCACCCTAAACACTCACTCATGAGGACTTTAAAAGGGAGAAAAGAGTGGGAGTCTTTTACAACTTACGGATGACCAAAAGAATAAGCAAATGAAGCCTTCTGAATAAGATCCCCTGTGCTGTAAAATAGTTGGAACAAAATCCCTCCTGATTTACCAGAAAGAAAATCTGCGTCAGGGAAAAAGGAATCCGTTTAGCTCACAAGAAATGGTATTTCTGAGGAAAACTAAATACAGTAGAGTCTCCCTACAGCGAATTTCTCCCTTTAACGAAATTTTTAATCGGAATGTCAAATAACATTCAAAATATTCTCCATATAACGAAGAGGTTGTCTCCGTATAACGAATTTTTTCAGACCTTTATCTTTTCGATTTTTGTCATTTTTGAAGAAAGTTGCTAATTTATGGGCAAACAAATAGCTCGCATGTGCCTGTTTCTGGAACCACTCGCATTGTTCATTCCAGCGATAACACGTAACAATAGAATGCTATGTGAAGGGTAATGCAGTTGTGGAGACCTGGGTTTCTACAGAGGGAGCAACATTTCTACCGGTCAAGATTCCAAGAATCGGGGTGGAAACAGCAAATGGATGTGGCAATACGCATTTTATGTGTATCCGTACTTGTACATATTATTCTCTAAATTGGTGAATTGTCTTCACTTGTGAGCATTTTGTTTATACAATAAAAATTAGTATAATTTTAACAAATTAATGATAAATATTACTTCATTTTTAATTGAAAGTCATAATTAAATATTTTTGAACTTATCGCACATACTAAAAGGTTTGTAACATTTACTTAAATAACTGCAAAAAACTATAATCTCCGTATAACGAAATTTTCTCTATAGCGAATTTTTCAACTGGAACCAAGCGATTTCGTTATAGGGAGATTCCATTGTATAGTATTGTTTGTGAATGCAGAATTCGTTGGGTAAATATTACTCTCCAGCATTGCGATGCAAAAGTATGGTACAATATTTTTACGATATCTCTAATAACAATAAAAGAGTGTGTGTGAATGCGGGTGTGAGTGCTGATGTCCTACGGAACTCCTACCGTATTAGTGCTATAGAAGCTATGCTTTAGGAGGTGGGAATGCACACTCAGAGCTTCTTGTTTTTTGTTAATTTAATCTGAATTTTAGATTATTAAAAATTAAACAAAGATTCGGCAATCGATAAATTCGGAGCATATGATACAAAACTAATTTGACTCCTGCTTAAATTTAGAAACATTTTCTTTTCTAATGATACAAATTTATCTTTTATGTAATGCTTTCCCTAATTTTAATTATTTAATCCTTAGATTTAGTTTTTTAATTTTACTTACAACAACACTTTTGTAATGAAATTGAAACAGTATTTAGAGTTTCTTCATATAGTTAATTCGACCTTTTCTTTCCCTTTGGTTTCATTAAGACATGTGCTTTTTTTTTACTTATCGAGCCGGCTTTAGATGCTGTTCCAGATGTTCTTGACGCATTTTAAAATTAAGTATAAAATCAAGCAACTGGCGAGGGAGAGTTCGATCTGCCTTAAAGGTCTTTTCATAATGAAAATTTTTCCCGCTTATAAAAAAATAATTCCTAATTTTGCCCATATAGATGAAGAACAAAAACAACAAAATTCCATAAATCCTCCATAGATGGCGCTGCATCTAAACAAAACAATAAAAGGAAACATAAAACCTTTATAGGTGGCTCTACTTGTTTATATGTTAGGTTTACATATGGGGTATTTGGGGATTTTCAAATTAATTTTGCCACGCAGAAATGACGACTCCCATTGAAAGACTTACTGCGTAAGATGGTCATACGAAACTAGATCCATTACTCTAATCCAAAGGAAGTTTTGTGCAAAGAAAGAGAAACGGCGTTTTCAATTGATATAGGGGATTAGAAACTGGAACGGTTTTAGAAAGAGGAATAAATGGCCAGCCGAACACATCCGCAGAAAATCCTCTGTGTCTTCAACAAGCATTTGCTTCGAATCCAACGACATCAATGAAGAATGCATCGCGACAATTAAATATTCCGCATATATCTGTGCATCGAATTCTTCATAAAATATTTAACTTTCAAGCCCACAAAGTGCTATTGCAAGCTTTACAATAAGATGGCAGACATGATAATGGAAAGAAAAGTTATTTCTTTCTACTTCGTCTAAAAGTGTTTCTTCGAATCATAGGGAAGACAAGTAAAAAAAATTAGAGAAGTGAATTGAAAACAAAGTAAGGAAATGATTCATTTCTTTAATACAGTTTACTGTTTTAAGTTATTTATTACAATTGAAGAATAAAAGTGGTAAAAAATGTAATTTCTAAAAATTATAGAAAAACTTTTTCATGTTAAAGTGTCAAATGAGCAATTCTTTATAATGTGGTAACCGTGAAAAATATCTGGTACTCTTCTAAGTAGCTCAAAAGAGCATGAAAAGAGGTCGCTAGTTTGAAATTCCTACGAATAGTGGGAGCCAGTTTTTCCGGTTTCTCACTATTTTCGCTTTAGGCATTACAACTTTTACCACTTTTAGTCCTCAAATATAGAATCTTGTTAATCATAGGGCATTGTATTGTTGGTCCTTATGGTCCAGACACTATTGATAACACCGGCGCTAAAAGTCGTTAGGGATGTTAATTGGTATTTCGGAGATTCTGTTTCACTTTTTACTTTCTCGTATACGAAGAATACAAAGAGAAAGTATTGTAATCGAAAAAAAATTCGAACTCGAGATTTTGACGAATCTCCACGTTTTAGACCTCCCTGAGTCCGAAAAACACAAGTTTAGAATTATGTCTGTCTGTCTGTGAACACGATAACTCGAAAACTATTAGAGCTACGGGGATGAAATTTGGTATGGGATCTTTACACACAATTTGCAGGTTTCTATCAAATTTTGGACAAAATCCGTCAACGGGAAGTCTGTCTGTCTGTATGTTCGATTTCATGCGAACGCTATAACTCAAAAACCTGAAAAGCCAGATGGATAAAATTTTATACACAGTTTTATCGTCATGAATGTAGGTCCGTATAAAATTTTGGGCCAACTCCGTCAAAGGTTGACTGTCTGTCGGTCCGTATAATTTACTTTTGAAGAGAATCCGTTTTCTCCACGCGCATGCGTACTGGAAGAGCGGAGAGGAATTTCATTACGGAGTAGCGAATTACATCAGTTTGTCCTTGAGCCGGTAAGAGAAGAAAATCGTTACGCATCTATTTGAATTTCATTTTTTGCCTAGATATTTTTCAATCACTATCATGAAAAACCTTCTGATAGTCATTGGATTCTGGGTAACAATAGGTTCGATTTTTTTTAGCCACGCGGGGAAAGGGGAAACGGCCCCTTTTTTGGGGAAGTATACGAGAAAGTTTAGGGGAGAACACTCCCGCTGGTTTCTCTGACCTCCTTCAATGTAGCTGGTCTTGGGATATAAAACTCATATTTCAAGCGTGCACAAATAAATCCAGCGATGAGTGGAGGAGAGGGCCTCGATTATCAAGGTTCACTCATGTTTGCACCAGAATTCCCTCGAAAGAGGCCTTTAATTATTCTAAAGCTCAAATTATTACATAAATAATTAATTAATAAAAAAACTTCAGATCTTCATAAGTGAAATTAATTTAATAATTTCATAACATGAAAGTCAATAAGTTAATAAACTTCCCTGGTAATGAGATTATTAAATTAATTTCACTTATCAAGATTTGATGCTTTTTTATTAATTATTCATTTAACAGTTATTGAAAGAGAATTTCAGATAAAATGCGTATAAAAACCACATCTTAAAACTATGTAGATACGGGCAATCAACTTTTTCTTACTGAAGCGTAATAGTTTAACCTCTTATATTTGATCTGTCCATATGCGATGTTGTCAATAATTTTTTGTTGAAAGATAGATTAACCATATTATTATAACCATATTTTATACTTCGCGACTATCATTAAATAGTCATTTTTTCTGATATCTAAATTTATCTTCAGATCAGTTGCTTTCAGGTTATAACCAGGGGTGTAGCGGAGAAGGAAGGAACCGAAACGCAGTTCCGGCACTGCCGTTTTTACGAGAGGATAAATGAGAAAAAAATTTCAAAAACCTACTTAAAATAGTACAATTGTTGTCATCCGGGTTAGAGCGTTCCGACACTGTTTAATTTGCGACAACATCACTGGTTATAGCATTAGCGAAAAAGCTCAGTTTTCTTATTTTTTTTATTTTGACTCTTAAAATTTGTTACAAGGAATGGGGATAATGAAAAATGATTAGAAAATTCGGTCTCAAAAGCCAAAACTTCCAGAAGAGCTACGAAAATACTTTTCTATTGAAAATTTAACAGCTGGGGTTGTTCAATTCTGCAAAAGAATGCTATCCCCTCCGTATTTATTAAAGTAAAGTCTTTATTTATTATTCTTCCTTCTGGATCACATATCAAGCCTAGCACCCTTTATTAGCATAACAAAATACCAAAGCGCTCCGAAAAAGTAAATTCCCCAACCATATGATCAAGGAAACACACCTTCGAGAGCTTGTTTCTTTTTGCACGAGAGAAAACTCATTCCTTGAACAAAATGCGATATCTTCTGGGAGAAAGAGCTCCAGAACGAAATGACCGACCCCAAAACACTTTATTTGTCATTTTCTTCCTGTTCCTCATCTTGGCTGAGGGCCAATTTCCTTGTTTGCCACCCCTCCCCCTCTCGTTCTGTGTGGTGCCCGGATGTTTATTTCTCTCAACCTCGGGGCTACCATAAACATCTATTGAAGGGGACTTTTAAAAACAAGCATGTTTTCTTTTTTATCTCTTTTTTGTATCTCAGGATTTGAAAAAAACGGAGGATGCTGAAGGAGATTTTAAATGCTGTGAAGTATTTGTTCCTGAACTCCCGCGCGATTTGTTCTAAAAGAAAAAAAAAGGAGTCTGGTTTACAATTGTCGTAAACACTGTTTTTTGCTAAGATAAATGAAAACTTTTTCTCTACCTAGAATTGGTTTCAGTTCGGGAAGAAATAATGTGATTTTTCTGTCTGTTATCGTTAAAAGAAGTCTCATGGCAAATACAGAACAAGCGACAGTGTTCTCTCCTTAACTATCTTGTATACTTCTTACAGAGTATAGCGTTTAGAATTTAGTTACTTTCTCGTATACGAAGTATACAAAGAGAAAGTATTGTAATCGTCAATAAATTCGAACTCGAGATTTTGACGGATCTCCACGTTTTAGACCTCCCCGAGTCCAAAAAACACAATTTTCGAATTATGTCTGTCTGTGTGTCTGTGAACACGATAACTCGAAAACTATTAGAGATACAGGGATGAAATTTGGTATGTGATCTTTACACATAATTTGTAGGTTTCTATCAAATCTTGGACAAAATCCATCTACGGGAAGTCTGTCTTTCTGTCTGTCCGCGTTCATGTGAACGCTATAACTCAAAAACTCGAATAGCTAGATAGATAACATTTGGTACACAGTTTTAGCACCATGAATGTAGGTCCGTATCAAAGTTTGGACGAAATCCGACAGAGGGTTGAGTGTCTGTCGGACTGTATAATCGCATATTTTTAAAAATTATATCTCCTAAACCCTTTGGTTTAGATAAATAAAAATTGGTGTGATGGTAGCTAACATTAATTATAGATCTGTGCCCAAATTTCGTTTGAATCGGCAAAGAAAAAGGCGTTAAAATTGCATAATTAATTTTTCTAATCCGATTCTCCATACGCATGCGTACTGGTAGCAATCTCTGTGCACGCGGAAGGATTACGTCACATTGTCCTTGTTTTACTTGCGTACTAGAAGCAATCTCTGCGCATGCGCAAGCTAACGAACGAGGTCTTCTCCTGTTTTCTCCTCCGCACACGGAGCTTGCGGAGAGGAGCTTTCATTAGCTACAGTTTGGTATAAAATAAATATTGCTAAGTTTTAACACATGCGCATCTCTTTGAATATGACTCTTCACCTAAATATTTTACTATCACTATAATCTACAATGAAAAACCTTCTGATAGTCATTGAATTCTGGGTTATAGTAGGTTCGAATTTTTTATCCACGCAGGGGGAAGAGAAATGACAAATGTTTGAGAAGTATACTAGAAAGTTTAGGGGAGGCCACTCCCGCTGTTTTTGTAATGCAGTGAAGAGAATTTAGGATGCGTCTTGACCATCTCCCCTTTGACCGATTGAATCTAACGAGCATAATTCGTTCCAAAAGCTGGCCCATAATGCCAAACACTCTTTAAGGGAAACAGTTTTTCCCATATAAAATAATGTAAAATACAATAATGCGTTCCTTGCCGAAAAAACAACTTAAAAATTTTCGGTATAACGTTTATTCAGAAAAGATAAAGCGGAACATAGTTAAGGAGCGTGAATCACCTTCATTTGTTCTTCCATCAATTAGTTTTTTTCCCTCTAGAAACCGGATAAGAAATGAAGGAAATAAAATTACAAAGGACCTGTGGCAAAATCGTTGGAATGATTCAAAAAATGCGCGATGGACCAAAAACCTAATAGATAAAGTTAGCGTTGATAGACTATATGGCGATTTCTACATAAATCAAATTTTGACGACACATGGAGTTTTTAGAAAACATCAGGCTAGATTCTTCGAAAAACGTCGTTATGTTCATGCGGCCGAGAAACGGGATCTGTTCTTCACGTAATTAAAGAGTGCCAAATTTGGACTTCAAACAGAAAAGACTAGCCTAGTGGATGGCAATTAATGAGTTTAAAAGACTTGATAAATAATGCCGATATTCGTATCTTATTGCGAGGATTTCTTCACGAACTGTTAATTAAAGAATTAGACTTATTGTCGTCGTTCAGTGAAACAGATGTTTCCCGTCACTAAAAACAAGAGAAGAGAAAAATATTGTAAAATAAGATGCATCACATTTTTCCTGCACGGCCTAGGCCAGGGCGGGGTAATCTAATTAAAAAAAAATATGCTCTTCTATCGTGGAATGAACCAACCTGATATGCGGATTCAATTCACAGAAAACTAAAAAATTTGAAATAGTTTATTTTTTATTAAATAGTGTAGTCTTGCAATTACTTTTCACTTATCCATGTGAGAAGCAAACTTTTAACATCTTCGAGAGTATGTAACCGTTGCCTTGTCCTTTGCACTCCCTTTGAAGCGCTTATCTCCTTGATGATGTCCTTGTTCTTGAGGATAGTGCAAATCCTTGATGCTCATCGATTGCATGTGCGTGCGCATTCAGCCACGCTCACACCTCGTTCTCGTTTTGCAACGACTTTACGGTTATAAAAAAATCACAAATAATATGTGATTTTTTTGTATTTTATTTCTATTTTGTATTTTATGTATCCAAAGATTTGGAAAAACGTGTGATCACAAGCGACACTAATATACTAGCAGAAAGCGTGCTAAACACGGACTGATGTAGCACACGCACAATCCGGGACTTCCTCTCTCCTCGTCACTCGTTATGCGAAACGTTGCTTGTTAAGCTAGTAATTTTTGTACAATTTATTTTGATCGTTATGAGATGTACTCGTTAAGCGAGGTTCCAATGTATTTAATTTTATTTATTTATCGCATTTGTTTTCTTAGTTAGCATATTTACATACATAAACATAGAGACCCACAGGCGGATTTAGTCCAAAATTAGAAACAGTTCTACAATTTTAAGTGTAAAAATCACATACTGATATTCAACCCAGTATCTTTTCGGAATTTTGTGATCGCTTTCACGTTTATAGGAAACAGACAGATATGCAGTAAGCGGAGTTGGTCCATACCATAATACGGAACTAAAATTCTGGGGATAAAATCCAATACCAAATTTCATCCGGATGTATTATATGTCGACCTCTTATCGGCGACCAGCTGGTTCTCCCGCATAAATTAGTTTTTATTTTTGCATTTTATATTCATTATAGCATTCCGCGTCGAGGTTTCAAGAGTGATCACTCAGGAAAGATGAATAAAAAAGTGAATATTTTATTACATTTGGCAGATAGTAAAATATATAAAGACGTAATTTTAAAATGCTAATGATACAATTCTATATGAGGAATCACAGCTAACAAAATTTAAATCTACGTCATGTGTGGATTCATTCACTCATTGGTAGAATGATTAACGCCGAATATGCAGCGCCACCTGGAAGCATTTCTGCCTAGATCGTAAATCAACAGTATTTCCCCTTCACCAACCCTTGCCCCCCCACTAGTGCTATAAATAGACCCGTGACCTTGGTAGCTCAACGCCGGTGCTCCTTCCCGTTTCGCTGCTGGAAACTGTGTTTCAAAACATTTTCAAAAATTAATTCAGCTTAAAAGGAAAGTCGCATGGAAGTGAAATTAGATTCATTAAAAAGCAAATATTTGTTAACTTTAGCATGATTTTAAAATGCTTTTTTTTGCTACAATATGCTCCGAAGTTATTGAGAAAAAACGTTAAAATTTAAGGTAATTTTCAATTAATTAAAATTATAATTAAAATTTCGAAAAATCCTTTGTTAGTGAGCACCTGCTACCCAAAATGCAACCACCTGCCAATTTTCAAGTTTCAAGGCCTCGTGGTTTCGGAGATTTCGTGATGAATGAGTGAGTGGGTCATGGTATTTACTTTTTATATACAGTGATACCTCGATATACGAGTTTAATTCGTTCCGTAACCTTGCTCGTATGTCAATTTGCTCGTATCTCAAAGCAATTTTCCCCATTGAAATTAATTGAAATTATGTTAATCCGTTCCAGCCCCAAAAATGCTACCCCTAATTGTTTTTGTTACGTGTTTTTGAATAAGAAAAATGTATTTATAAATGACAAATATTGTATAAAAACATAATAAAATAGAATGTAAAGCAAAAAAAAACTGGTTTTATAAAGTGTACATACATATGTATTTGTATTTTGGTCACATAAATGTAACTTACACACAACTTAAATGCTACTGTATGCTTAAATTTTGTCACTGCTTTTCTCTTCACTGGTCTTTGCCTTTTTCGCCGGATTAAAAAAAAACTGTCCAAGGAGGTTTGTTTCTTCCTCCCTTGCAGAATGCTGCGGAAATGAGTTAGGCAAGTGTCATTAAATAGCTACGATGCACGGCCAGTTGCAACTTTTTCGGGGTGTTTCTTTTCCACGAACTGTGAAACTCTCTCCCACATTCCCAAGATCTCTTTTATCTCACTTGTAGAGATAGTATCCTCCACCTCTGGCTCTTCCTCAAAACCAATTTCTTGCAGAATCCCCGAATGCTGCTGCGACTGTAACTCTTGTAATTCCTCGGTCGTCAGTTCCTGAGAGTGCTCCTCGATGAGCTCGTTCACGTCTCTCTCATCCATCACCAGGCCCATGGATTTTCCCAGAGACACAATCTCCTCCTCCACTGGCACTTCGGGTTCGAATCCTTCGAAGGTCCTTTCGGCTACAGACTCAGGCCACAGCTTCTTCCATGCAGAGGTCAATGTCCTGGGTGTAACACTCAGCCAGGCCTGATCAATCATTCTGAGACATACCACGATGTTAAAGTGGTCCTTCCAGTACTCTCTAAGGGTGAGGTTTGTGTTCTCTGTCACCTCAAAGCAGCGCCGGAACAGGTGCTTAGTGTACAGCTTTTTAAAATTAGAAATCACCTGCTGATCCATGGGCAGGATAGGAGTGGTGTTAGGTGGTAGATAGAGAACCTTTATAAACTTGAACTCTTCGAGGATGTCATCTTCGAGGTTCGGTGGGTGAGCAGGAGCATTGTCAAGAACGAGAAGGGTTTGCATGGGTAGGTTGTTTTCCTGTAGATATTTCTTAACAGAAGGGCCAAAAACCAGGTTTACCCACTGCACAAAGAACTGCCTAGTGACCCATTCCTTCGGGTTTGCCCTCCACATAACTTGCAGTTTTTCTTTCAATCTCTTATGTGACTTAAAGGCTCTGGGGTTTTCCGAATGGTATACAAGCAGAGGCTTTATCTTGCAGTCGCCGCTCGCATTGGCACACAGTGCGAGAGTTATTCTAGCCTTCATGGGTTTGTGGCCTGGCATTATCTTCTCTTCTGCCGTTATATAAGTCCTCTCCCCTACTGATGTGGGCACCACTAAGTGTGGATGAGTTGCTCAGGTTTGTATATGAAGGAACTCGCCAGCCTAGGGATACATAAATGGGGGGGCAGCCCTCCTCCAGTGATAGTACGTGCCTCCTACGGGAGGGGCTGGGCCGTGAGGCTGTGTTGGCCATTAGGACCCGACCTCAGTACTCGTTTCTATTGCAAGGACTGTCATTCAGTGAAACCCGTGTGCTTTGGAAGGTCGGGGGCTGTATTTACGGTTATGTAAGTCCTATTCGGCATCTTCTTCCAGAAAAGCCCTGTTTCGTCACAGTTGAAGACTTGCTGGGGGATGTATCCATTGGCTTCTATCAGTTCGGAAAAAGTTTTGAGATAATCCTCAGCTGCCTTCACATCCGAACTTGCTGCCTCACCATGCCTCACAACGGAGTGAATGCCGGTCCTTTTTCTAAAGTTGTCAAACCAGCCTCGACTGGTTTTAAACGAGTCTTCTGATGCCTCGTCCGTGGAAGTGCGCGGGGTCTGATTCAGGAAATCACCGTAAATCGCTCGTGCCTTCTCACATATGATGCCCTGTGTTAAGGTATCGCCTTTAAGCTGCTTCTCCGTCACCCAAACCATCAGTAGTTTCTGTATCTTTTCATGGTGAGAGCTCCGGAGCTTAGAAATTATTGCCCTTGGCTGGCGTTATACCCTTTATCGACTCCTTCTGTTTAAGCACAGTGCATATCGTTGAAGTACTACGCCCGTACTGCCTTGCCAAGTCAGCTACTCGCACAACTTGCTCATTTTTCTATGATTTCACGCTTTAATTCAATAGACATCATCTTCTTCTGAGCACTGACCTTTCCACTCACTTTCTTCGAACCCATGGTAATAGAAAGAAATGTGATAAAGTAGTATGTAAATGCACAAAAAGCGCAAAGCCCTAGAAAAACTTAGCAAAGATGCTTCGACAGCGAGGTAAACAAGCACACTGGGGGAATACGTGGGATAATGCACGAGGCGCAGGCGCAGTAAACTGGGTGGGCCGTGTGCAGCGTCGCAGCTGGCCGTTCCTCGTATCTCAAATGTCGCTCGGCACTCGTATCTCGAGGTACCACTATATATAGATAATCTCTACTCGTTTCAAAAGATCAGCAGTAAAGTATTTATTAGATATCCAGAAGTTTGACCACATTATTGATATATTTTTAGTGTATCCAGAAAATAAATTCTGTTGGCCATTAAAAATGCACTGGAACTAAACACTTCACAGTTGACTAAGACGAATGCCTTGTGCTGTTTTTGAATATAATTGCCATCCATGTTGCAATACTTGTCATAGTGAGACACCTTATTTTGTATCCTCATATCTATGTACGATGTCGCCTGTGATGATAGCCAGATCTATTGTTACAAGGATGCGTGCCTCGAATCCATGAACATGCGCTTTGCATCCATAGACTCACGTTGAAACCATGTCTTATTCCAGTGACTAACTGATTCAAGAAGGCATTGTTGTTCTCACAGAACAATGCCAACACAATTTCCTGAAGCAGCACCGGGGAAATTCCATTGTAAACCACCACTTTTCGGTAATCACTTTTCTTCTACAGCACAGACCAATTCTTCGGTCGCAACAGACAATCTCCCACTGCATTCCTCATCATGAACATTGCCATGCACATCACTGAATCTTCAAATCGCTGACGCGGAGATGCCGACATAATTCGTGCATTCAAAAACCGTTTGACTCCTCAAGTAGTACAACATTTTGCATTGACATTATATAATATTGTTCGATATTATATAATATTATATGATATAGTACAATATTG
>BGPR01010782.1:0-24583 GCA_013235015.1 Araneus ventricosus
TTTTTATAAGCTTGTTTTAGGCTTCCTTTTAACCATTTTTTTTCAGCCTTTTATAAGCTTGTTTTAGGCTTCCTTTTAACCACTTTTTTTCAGCCTTTTATAAGCTTTTTTCAGTCTTTTCTTTTCGAGTCGACAAAGCATTGCTGAATTTTTTACTTTAAAATTG
Organism: Araneus ventricosus; assembly: GCA_013235015.1. Taxonomy (NCBI): domain Eukaryota; kingdom Metazoa; phylum Arthropoda; class Arachnida; order Araneae; family Araneidae; genus Araneus; species Araneus ventricosus. The sequence continues at coordinate 167 of BGPR01010782.1, forward strand.
TCAGTAGTTTTTACAATATTCAATTACTTGCAAATTACTTAAAATTTTATAATATTCAAAATTAAACAATTTTAATAAAAATTAAGAAAATGTCTTATATTTTAAAATTTCTTTTAGATCAATCTAGAATTTCTTCACGAGATTTTGAAAAAATTTTAGAATTCACTAATGAAAATTTTTGTTAAAATATTTTTATAATTAATTTTCAGACAAGTTAATGAGATAGTTCTGCAAATTTATAATTAAAATACATCAAAATCAGTTAATAATTTAGAGAAAAATTGAGGAAATTTTATTAGAACTTTGATTTTCAACTATTAGCACAGATCTCATACAGGAGAAAGGTTGATCAAACCAGGTTCCAAAATTGTTTAAATTTCTATTTAATTGATAAATTAGTCCTTTAGTTCCAAAAATATTCTCTAATGTAAAAGAACTATATTTTGAAGAATAAAATAAATATTTTTTGGAAGTTTGCAGGAACCCTGTTTTATCTGTAAATTAAGTTAATTGATCAGATTTATGCAAATTTTAAGAACAGAAATCATAAATTAAATTTTGATTATGCTTCTCTGCAGGCTTCTTGTGCCCACCCCTTACATTCCAATTTTTCCTCCCATCTTGTTTTTCATCAAATCCAAGTCTAGTTTTTGCACAGCAAAATATAAAGCTTTATCACCAGCTATTGTGTCATCCCATAATATATTCAGCCTGCATGTTATTTACACTTACCAAATTCTTTATAATTTCAAAGCACAGTGAACAATAAATAGTCACACAAAAAACATTTAATATTAATTTATTTTACATCAGTTACAATTGAGACAACATTTCAGTCCAATTAACAATAAATAGTCACACAATAAACATTTAATATTAATTTATTTTACATCATTTACAATTCAGGTAACATTTCAGTCCAATTTTTCCTTGCTCTTGTCTCTGATCTTTTCTTTCTGCAAAAAAGAAATGAATAGTTTTAAAAATATGGTATAAGGGCTAAAATATTTAGGTTTTTAACTGAATTTGCCAATCCCTTTAAAAACTATCAAAGTTTAGACAACAAAGCAGTTAGTAATTTTGAATTATGCTCTCACAAAATATTTTGTTGATCATTTCACTTTTCAAGAGAATGTAATATTTTTTAAACAGGAAATATTACCATTTTCTGGTTATTCAGTAACAAATTTATTTTCAATCTTTTAAATCTAAGCACAAAAAGATATAATTAAAAATGTCACATATCACCACATAAGCGTAAAGAGAGTGAGAAATATAAGGAATGTGGAATCTCATGGAAGTACAGTCAATTCTGGATAATTCGAAATTTTTGCTCGGTCCCTAGAATTTTGTATTAAAATAATGTTAAAAAATCGTGGATAATTCGAATTTTTCGTGCGATTGCCCTTAAAATATTACGGTAAAAATTGTTCTTGAGACTTTTCTCAGTTAAGGTGCATTATTTATTTTAACGGTCTTTCTAAGGAAAAGAAAAGCGAGGGTTGGAATGTCACTATGCTTTGATTTCCGAGGATTTTTCTGTCGTCCCTCTAATGTTACCCTCTCCCCTCCCTACTCCATTCACTATTGATTGATCATCCAAAACCTGTCTGCATTTTCAGATTGCATTCACAGAAGCAATTAAAAATATCTGCCTTTTTTTTTAAAGTGACGAATAATTAAGCTAGTAAAAAAATGTTCAATTTGATTTTTAAAAATGTAGCAGTATTCTTAGATAAAGTTTATGTGTTAAATCTTTGATCGTGGAGTTAATATTTTTTTATTTATCTCTTCTGTTTGTAATTCGAATTTTTGGATATATCGAACTTTTCTCTGGTCCCTTCAACTTCGAATTATCCAAGTTTGACTGTAAATAGTGTTATTAATGTTTACCTCTAGCTCTTTCGAAATTTTGACTCATTGCTTCACTTACAATGTTAAGTTTTACATCCTTAAAATTTTGGAAGCAAATTTCCGAGAGAAAAAAAAAAGACATGTATTACACATCATAAAGTAGAGATGGGAAAATTTGTTCTTTTCTGTGAACACTTAATATCTGCTCTTGTTCCCTTTTAAACAATTTGAATTGTTCTTTAACGGTTCTTTTCGAAACAGTTGTTATTTTCCAATTTTTGTTAAGAAAACAACCATGCACAGTTATTTTACTAATATTTTTAACAAAAAATGCACAGTTAAATAAAAGCCATACTTTTGGGTAATCAAACATGGTATAACATTCATGATCTGTAGTTTGTTACATTTCACACAATTTTAAATTTAATTACGCTAAAATTATTAATAGGTTCAATTTAAATTTGTAATGTAAGATCTCTAACCATTAATTTAAAACAAAAATTTTAAATTTATTCCTGACAAAAACCTAGTTTTAAAAAAGTGAGGAAATTTTTAAGTGAATAAAAAAGGAAATAAATATTAATACTGATTGATTTTTCTCAAAAACTAAAGTCATTAAACCAAATGAAATTCTTAAATTGGTTGAAAATATTATTACAACTGACAACATAAAAAATTGAAACAAAAATAAAGAAACTCACCTAAGATTAATTTGTAGGCCTCTGTTTTTTTCAAATGGAAGTTTCTTTTGACCTGTTGATCCATCCTATTGACCTTCATAAATTTAACTGAAACAGAGAAATCAGGGTTGGCAAATATTAAACAGAGTAATGAATAACAGCCATTTGATTACTGAAAATTGAAAAATGAGGAAATGCACATGAAACAGAAAAATGGGAAATATTTAAAAGAACGTGTGTAAAAAACTACAAAAGATGGCTATTATGCAAGCAAATATTATCAACTAACAATCGTTAAGTTTAAATGCTGTTTTACAGGAGGAAAATATTAATTTTAAAATATGTATTTTAAACCAGCAACATTACTGAAATAAAATAAAAATAATATTAAATAAAAATCATTAACTAGTTCATGGAAAATAAAATATAAGTGTCATATCATAAAATGCTTTTTTAAAAGATGCTATTTCAACATAATTTTAAAAATGTAACTTTAAAAATAAATTAAGACAGCAAAAATATACTTTCCTATAAATTGACCATATTTCTTAATTAAAAGTTTATAAACAGTATAATATTAAATTATTGGGATAAAAATTATCTAGTCCACCCTCCTTTATTATTCATGTTAAGCTTTATGGTTTTGCTTGGATTTTTTTATTTTTCGTATTGATTTTTTAATTTTTTTTAAACATTTATTAAAGGTATGTTAGAAAAATATAAGGCAAAAAACTTTGTACATTTGAATATATACTTTATATTCACTTGTATACTGAATTATTTTAAATAATATTTCAATATCTTGTTTAATTTATATTTGCTGTTTAGAATAATTTTATTCTTTCATTATTTTCTTAATATATAATAAGGTCAGTAAGATACTCTTAGATAGAAAAGGCTTAAACCTTAAATAATGAAAATACTAATTTTTAATAACTAATTTTAATTACCCTTGAAGAAACAAAATTAGTAAGTTAATGATTCTTTATAGTGCTTTTTAAAAAATTTTAAGCTATTAAATATGTGATCGACACAATAAACTTCAACTGAAATATCAACAAAGCTTATTTTTATCCACATTTTTAAAAAAAATCAGCAAATATTCTGTACAACGTCATACAAATTGATCTGTCGGCAATGACTTTAACACGTTTATTACTGAATATAGTATATGATTCAAGGCTGTAACCAGGATTCTTTTTCGAGGGAAGCAAAAGTAAAAAACAGCATTACTAAAATTTACTGACCAAAATATTAATTTCTTCTTATTTAACAGTTTTGAAAAATCTGTTTGATTGCTAGATAAATTACAAAACTCTTCTAGATTTCAAGTAAAAAGAGCAAGATTAATAATGTAACATGACTATACAGATATAGGATAGATGCTCCAGTTTTGGCCACATTGGATCTGTTTTTCCAATAATTAATCAGTAATTTCAAATTAATTAATAAGAAGCATGCCAATACTCTTTAAACAATCCTTATTTTACTATTTTCAATCTGATTGGTTCATTTTTCTTAAACATGCGACTTGTAAAAAAATTAAATACAAGATCATGTATTGTATATTCACAACTGTTAAGGTTTTTGTTAAGGTACAAGTATTTGCAGTCTTTCATCATGAAGCTCTCAGAATTAAATGATTAATCTAATACTGATTACCCTTAGGGTTTATGAGGTAAGCTTCCTTTTTATTCTGATTTCATATCAAAATTAATTTTTTTTAAGATTAAATGGGTGGTGGCCAAAACTGGTACTTTAAATTTACTATATGTACCAGTTTTGGCCATGCAGGTGGCCAAAAGTGGAACACTACATGTTCCAGTTTTGGTCACATAACTTCATTATTGTGTTTTTAGGCATTACATAAATTTAAGAATATCTGGATGAAATAAAATCAACTAATTTAGCTTTGTTTCTAAAATAAAAGCATCTGATTTAGTTTTGTTTCTAAAATGAAAAGTAACTGATTTAGTTTTGTTTGTTTTCATTTTACATAGTAATGACTCCAATTAAAAATAAGAAGGCAGGTAGCATTTCCATACAAAAAATTTGCTACTCACCATCTAAAGTTGGTAATGCAGTTAAGGCCATTCAAAATGGAATGTCAGAAACATCTCCATTTTGAATGTTTACCTCACATTTATGTCAGAAAATTTCAACTTCAGGAACCTGAATCGAGTGATGAGGAATATTCTTTTATATGCATGGATTGCTCCGATTTTAAAAATGATTCTGATGAATTTGATTAATGTTGCAATTAAATATTATAAAAATGCATATTTGTGGATATTGTTGAGTATAATAATACTTAATTCTTGATTTGTAAGATTTTTAACAAAATCTGCGCTTTTGCAATGTAAGTTTATTCCTCTCCCCATTTTTTTTGTTTCATATTTGATAAAAAAAATTATGTGAGTATATATAGTTTGTATTTTATCAACCAAATTAAATTACTGTTTTCTGCATTCCTGTTTCTTTGTTTAAAAACTGAAATCTGCAGCTAAAATCTTCTTAGGAAAATTTTATTACATATCTTTATAAATTCATCAAAAAAATCACATTTAAATTAACAGAAAATAATGTACTAAAATATATATTGCATAAAAATGATTTATTTTTACTTAAAACTCACTAAAATGTCTGTTAAAAATATAATATTAGTGTGGCCAAAACTGGTGCATAGAGGTGGCCAAAACTGGTGCAAATGGGGTTAATTTATTTCAAAATTCATAACTCTAAATCTAAAATATTCTTCAAAAACTAGCAGAAAGCCAATGTAATTTGCTAAAGAATAGTATCAGTATGATTTAATATGCTTCAAACAGTACTTTCACTGTGAAATTCCCATATGATTTTAGAACAGTTTAGTTCATACGAAAAATACAAAATAAAATTTTTAAAAAATATTGGGATAATGCATAACATGTATCGAACTAAAACCAGTAGGAACGATATGGCAGTATATCATCTCTAAGGAGCCATTTCGAAATAACATAATCGCAAACATAGAACGAATTATCAACTTGTTTTGTCTAAAGTATAAAAGAAACACGTAAATTTAAAGAGTAATTACTTTCGTAAATATTGTATATTATTATAGGGATAACAATCATATTACTTAAGCAAAATAAAGAGGAAATTGAAAATAAATATCTACTGATTTTTTTTGTTTAAGTTTTATAAAAATCTCTTACCTCCAAACGCACGTGTAAACAAATGGAGTCGCAGTCGATAGACGAGTATGCTGGAGTCACAGAGAGCGCATGCGTGTAGTCTACGTCATCAAGCGTCTTGCCTTTCAAACCTTGTCGGACAGGTGGTTCATGAAAAGCTTTCCTACGTCAATCTTGCGGGATGGTTTCCGGACCGGTTTCCTCGGAAATGCTTTCGCGGACTTGTCGTTCAAAGCTTGTCGGTGAGGTAATTCATAAAAAGCTTTCCTATGTAAACCTTGCGGCAAGGGTTTTCGAAACGGTTGGTGCGGAAATGCTTCCGCGGAAAGCCTGTGGAAAGTGAAATGGCAACCTTTCCGCAACCTTCCTTGCTATCTGGGATATATGTCCCAAATATAATTCGGTGGGATATAAATCACAAACCCTGGGATTAAATAACAAAACGAAATCCTTAAATTTGTTTAGGTCTTAAAAATAGCTAAGATAAGTGTCATCACTTAATTTGGCATTTGTTATTCAATCAACGTAATCAAATGTAACGAAATTGTGTTGTGGGTGTACGTGAATACAATCCAATAAGCAGGATTAAAAAAATGAAGCTCTTTATTTTACAAACATTCTAGGAAAAGAAACGTAGAACTAGTATTAACACATCACTAGTAAAAATTCACAGCAGAGGTTACCAATAAATCTCAACACAGCACTCAAAGGTTTCTTGTTAGCTCACCAGCTTGCTTGCTGATCAAAATCCAACTGACTCTTCTTGGCTAGACAGCTTGTCTTTATACTTTTCAACAGGAACTGACTTTATTACGTAGGAAGTGACGTAATCTCTAGAAAGTTCATGAAGCCAGTAGAAATTGGTTGAAAGTTCAAAGTCCTTCTAGAAAATTCCCTTTGACGCCAAAGTCGAGAACTTTGCTGCCAGGTCGTCACAATGCTCGCCAAATTTGACGCCAAGGCCGCCAAATTTATCGCCAAGTCGCCAAGTTTGTCGCCAAGATTAGCATCTCAGGGAAACGACTTTATAGCTTTGCAACAGTATTCAGAATTCTAGAACATTTTATGCGATCTAGATTTCCTATGCAATTTCAAATAGGATATTTTCTGACATAATTGAGAGAAGCAAGGAGAGTTTCGAAGATTATATCGATGACCCCCCCTACGTGTTGCAGTTTCCCTATTTAGGGACTGTTGAAAAGGATGGATAGTAAGACTCTTAAGACATTTGTGAAGAGTCAAATTTGGGAAGGAAGGATATTACTTTATGGATTGTAATTTATAGATCGGTTGAAAAGTTAAAAAGAGTTTAACACTTTAACACCACACCACACCTCCGTCTCTAGGGCTCATGTGGCTCCTTTCCGGTTTGGTATAGATGTAGGTGGACTTTACTGAGTTGCAAAAAAAAATTACAGCAAGAGAAGACTGGCAAAAGAAAAAATTCCAAAGGTGGTGTTAACACATAGAATTGACAACAAAATAAAAGAATATATACAATATTGTTACAAACATGGAAAGTCGCTTCCCAGCAATGCAAGTCTTACGGTTGGGAAGAGGGTTTTACAAGGTTAAGCATGGAGTGACCTTAGCGACTGTTATGGCACCCCTGACCTTGGCGATGAACTTGGCGACCATTTTGGCGATGTGGCGACAAATAGATGATTCCCGAAAATGCAAGCCTTTTCTCGATATTTCTACTAGGAAAAGGGAAAACACGAGAAAAATCCATGTGCCGTCACGGTCTGTCGGAGAGAATATTTAAGGACGGCGCCTGGATCAGAGGAGTTTCTTGATTGACTGGGATCGCCTTGGAGCGCGAACGTCTTTGGAGTTTAACCCGCAGCTGGTGAGCTGAGCGCTATTGAAAGTGCATTTATTGTCTACTAGTTATTAGTCATTTGCTGACGGTTTGTGTGGTTAGATAACAACGTGCTGAAACTTTATTACCTGTGAATTGTTGTCTGCTTACATTGGTAATCTGTGCAAGAACCATTGTTTCCTGTACCTGTGCTACGTGTTTTCCTGCATATTTGTAAATAAACCTTCATTCTCCATTATCCTGCGTGTTGGACTCTTTACACCTTACACCCACAGTAAGACTTTTTGCAACAATATCTTGAAAAACACGGTGTGAATGAAAGAAAAATGACGAATGTAAATGATGACGAACAACACGCAGAAGCTTACATCAATGAACAGGTTTTGAGCAACGTATTAGAGATGGGGTCCCATTGCGTGTTAATTGTGGAATACAAGGAATAGGAATGTTATTATTAAAGATTTATGGTAAGGGAAGGACTTTGTATATTCAGAGCATTGGATGCAGAATAAGCTAGACTTATTGTACAAAGGCAGGTGAGTACTTATTTCAGTCGTGGGAATGAATGTGTGGCAACAGCTTCGTCCTGCGTGCGCTGTCTACCTTGCACATGCGCAGTGGAGTACTATAAAGACTCAAGCGTCATCTGTCATCTCTCTTCGCTCTTGCTATGATTTATGTTCCTGTTGCCGACATGTTAATTCAATTATCATTTACTTTACTTTTATTTTATTAAGTTTATTAAGGTATCCGACTGAGTTCGGAGACATTTTCTGGAAAAATAACTTATATATATATATACTTTAATGTTATTTTTCAACTGCATATGTTTTAAAACTATGAAAATATTGTAAAATTAGGCTTTCAAAATAATATTTAAAAAAAAATGAGAAATTTGAAGAAAAATGACTAAAATATTTTCCTTACGCTAACAGCCATAGACAAAATCGTATTCTAAATATACATAAATCCTTGTAGGAGTACATTTTTATGACAGTTATCTCTGTTATGCTCTAAAATACTTCTTGTACTTCAAAATAGTTTTGAGATATAGCTGAACATAGTTACTAAACTGGTAATTTTTCATAAAAAATGCTTTTCGTTTATATTTAAGCACTTAAAAATAATACTTGATTTTAAAATGGACCTTAATTTTTAGAGGAAAACATCAAGCATATTACAGGAAACAATCTCAGAAAATTTCATATCAATACTTGAATAACTCTTTGAGAAATCATTGTTACGGTCGACAGTTTTCCTCAAAAATATCGTTTCTCAGAAAACACATTTAAAGTTTTCATGGAACATAAAATAATGCTTACAGTTCGGTAATAAAACAGCTGTAACTCCATTTGTAATTCACGTAGAGTAAAAAGTGAGACAATTTTAGAAAGCTAATTTAACAGGCTATAAAATAAGTCATAATTTTTTGATAATTTCATCAAAAACGACGATTTTAAACCAGTCGGATACCTTAAAGTTATAATTGTTATCATGAGTTAGCTTCTTCAGTGTTGCGTGAAGTTTCCTCACACCTGCACGAGCCAATTCACACACGCATACCTGTCAACGGTGGTTTGTACCGTCGAAGTTACCTTGCCTAAATAGATGCAGTAGCTACACTTTGTCGCGGTAACTTAATTCTGGCCCTGGTGCTATAGACATAGCGATAACCAAGTTAGCCTATTGACCGCCGCATCTATCCAAAGTAGCAACCTTAACATTTGGTTTGCTAAAAATGTGATATATAAACTGATGGTCTAATTTTGTAATACTATGTTATGAATGCAATCAACGGACAGTACTTTTGAAACTACCACAACTTTATTTATATTTTTTGTTTAATAGTTTACAACTACCACAACTTTATATTTTTTGTTTTTGCGAGCTATGAATAATAACCGGAAGATGCCCAAGAGGGTGTGTACTAGGGATGGCGGTTAATGCAAAAAAAAAAAAAAACGATTTTCGGTTAAATCGGTTTTTTTTCACCTCTGGTTTAAAACCGCTCAAAACCACCTGTTTTGAAAAAAAGTTTTCCGGTTTCTTTTTTAAAAAGCAACGTTTGTGGACAGACTTTTTTTTATTAATAATAATATACAATAAGTAAGTATTAATACAATAATTAATAAATGTAATAAGTAGAGATTATAAATAAGTAATTAATACAATAAGTAATGAGTGATTATTACAATAAGTAAATATTAATACAATAATTAATAAATGTAATAAGTAGGGATTATAAATAAGTAATTAATACAATAAGTAATGAGTGATTATTACAATAAGTAAGTATTAATACAATAATTAATAAATGTAATAAGTAGGGATTATAAATAAGTAATTAATACAATAAGTAATGAGTAATTATTACAATAAGTAAGTATTAATACAATAATTAATAAATGTAATAAGTAGTGATTATAAATAAGTAATTAATACAATAAGTAATGAGTAATTATTACAATAAGTAAATATTAATACAATAATTAATAAATGTAATAAGTAGGGATTATAAATAAGTAATTAATACAATAAGTAATGAGTAATTATTACAATAAGTAAGTATTAATACAATAATTAATAAATGTAATAAGTAGTGATTATAAATAAGTAATGAGTAATTATTACAATAAGTAAGTATTAATGCAATAATTAATAAATGTAATAAGTAGTGATTATAAATAAGTAATTAATAAAATAAATAATGAGTAATTATTACAATAAGTAAGTATTAATACAATAATTAATAAATGTAATAAGTAGGGATTATAAATAAGTAATTAATACAATAAGTAAGTATTGTAGACAATTAAGAAAAGAAATTAGAGAGGACGTAAATAATCGTATTTTGTGTTGTTTGCGTTTGTGTTTATAATAATAAAAAACTATGTCTAAATTCTCATAGAGTCCCGCGCTCCTATTAATCATATTGATTTAAATATTTTTGTCACACTGAAATTTTAAACAAAATGTTCCACTCTTCTGCGACCAAAACTAATCGAGTTATGAAATGTTGATTATGATTATTTTAGACCATCTCAATGTCCGCATTGAGGAAGCGGTGACCGTTTATTGGCCTAAGATGATGAAATTCAAAACCTCATAACTCGAACCTAAAATAGAGCCTATCTTTTGATAACTGATTCTGACTGGTTTATTTCCCGGTTTTTGGATTTGAAAGAAATAAACGGTTTAAACCGGGGCAAAAAATAACCGAAAAAACCGGTTAACCGAAGCAAAAATAGCCGAAAAAAAGGGTTAACCAAAACAAAAAAATCCGGTTTTCGGCTTAAACCGGTAGGTTTTTCCCCTCCCTACATTTAATCTCTTTTTAATCGAATGCCAATCTTTTAAATCTCACCGTATTCATTATTTCCGTTCATCTTCTCTAACCTTACAAGACTTGGTGGTTGAAAAAGACTATTCAAACATTTTTAACTTTTTAAAGGCTATTGGATTTTTTAACTTCAAACCGGGTCAAAAAATATCCGAAAAAACTGGTTAACCGGAACAAAAAATCCGGTAGGTTTTCCCATCCCTAATGTACACAAAACAAATTCGTTATTTCACTATTTAAGCAAAACTATCAATATTATTTATGCTATAACCATTCCAAACGATTCATACAAACAATTCTTGTTGCATAAAAACGAATTCTTAAACGAAAAAGTTAGTAAATAATACATTAAAATTATTCAGCGCATTGTGAACGCATAAGAAATGTATATTTCTTACATGTAAGTTTTTAACATTTTTATAGTACAGAATTAGCAATATAATAAATGTTATCCAATTTCGATAGAAAAATATGGCCTCTAATTTTCTTAGATACTCAGGAAACCATTCTTTTTATAAATCTAAATAAGAATTATGATGAGCTTCATCTTAAGATCCTGTAAATTTAGGGTTTAATACACTGTGTTTTCTCAGAATAAATTCTACAATTAAAATTTTTCTCCAATAGTTTTTGTGAAAGCGATAAGAAATGTACCAGGGTTTCTCTTACGCTATTAACCAGTTTAAAATTCTTGTGCCCGCAAAAATCTCCAATTTAGAAATACAGAATATTCTTGAATCTACTTGTTTCCTTACGAAAACTTAAATAGCGAGAAACTGTATTTTCCTGCCCATAATATGATAATTCGATTGAACAAATAAACCTGACGCCAAGACGCCCAAGGGGTGGGTCTCTCATCTCTTAAGTTGAATCTTTATATTAATAAGTAAAGAAAAAACTTTGTACCCCTTTTTAAGCGCATTGCCCACACGGAGGAGTGTGAGATTTGGCATAGTTAAAGTTCATACGGAGAAGGAGTGCAGAAAGATAAAATTTATGCATAATATGTGTTACAAATACATTAAATAAAATAAAATAAAGCATTCATTGTGTTTACATTCATACACTGTAAAAAATCAGCAGAGTTAATGAGGAATGAATTTGGAGTGAATGCGGAGTGGAAGATTTGTAATTGATTTAATCCCCCAGCATTTAAATCCACTCCAAGAGGGAGTTTATTTAGATTATTTATAAAAAAACTCTTCGGAGTGAAATACAAAATGCGGATGATTTAAATCTGTCAATGTCAAACACATATTAGTTTGTGGTCAAACAGTCGCGCAGAGTAGAGATTGTCTCTAAGGAATTTATAAATAGTATGTATTACTAATACATAAAATAAAATATTCATTGTTTACGTTCATACTGAATGTCAAACACATAAAAGTCTGTGGTCAATAATCGGACAACATTTATTTTTTTAACCGCCCGGGTTTTTTATGTTTCAATAAAAAATATATAAAAAAATCCGAAGCACGTATTCTTTATTTCATTTTTTGTATTAATTTTTTATTTAAATGTTATATAATTTGAAAAAGGTAGGCAAATTAACTGTGTAGCCTTTGCGAAACCTGGGCAGTAGAGCAATGAAAAAAACCCTAAGGAAATGTCATAAAACGCGTTATTGTTTTTTAAATATGACTTAGCCAAGTTATACTTCATTTTTCGTATCGTTCGTATTTTTCAAATAATTCGAAAATTAGTGCTTAATGACTTATTTGTACACGCTTAAAAGAGACAAAAAGTAAACAATAATAATAATGAAAAATAATGAAAACAATAAACGTTTTTGCGCGCCAAAGAAGCAGCAAAAAGTAATTGCTTCAACAGAAATTTTTTTAAGATAATACAACAAAAACTATAGACTCAATAGAAACTAAACAAAGATTCTCTAATACTCAGAACACTTTAATTAGAAATTATTCAAAATGGAAAGGAACTAAAATGGCGCACTCATCAGAAACCACAAGGCCATTTTTAGTTCAAAAAGCACAAAATTTTCTGTGGAAAGGAATGACAAAAAGTCAAAATTTATTCCTTCCTGTGGTCTGAATTTCGTCCGTCCACCAACTAAAGAACATACATACAAAAAATTACCGTAGCGTAAAACGTAGAAACATATTATGCTTGTCTTTGTAGGAACATTATTTGTTTATAATAATTCTTCAATATGACACATAATTAATTACATTATTTTACGATTCAATAATCACTCAATTCTACCAGGAGAACTTTTTAGAAATTAAAACATATTTAAATGGAATGGGAAATATTCGCTAATCTGAACACCTAACTGTGAATTAAAATTCCTCTTCACTTTGGCCGTTAAGGGAGAAGGAATATCCCCATTCTGAGACGGAAATTCCCTGAAGCGTGAGTCGAGAGAATCCCAAGACTTGCGCAACATTTCATTAAATAGGCGCATTAATTCAGCACAGTTAACGCTAAGGCAATTCTTTGACAAGTTGCTTAATCCTCTACAAACAGTTGTTGGAGCTCCTAAATTCAGTTTGTAATTCTAAGTCCGTAGATTAGTTCTCGACGAAGTTCCTTGAAATACAACGAAGGACACTTTAAGACATTCTGTCTCTCTCTTTAACAACAATTAACCTTTGGCAGGAACATATCTTCATACAGCTCTGAAAATAGGAGTAAGGATTGTCATTAAATTGGTAGTAATTGATCTGCAATTTGAGCTTAAAAAATTAAGTAACTTTCCATAAATAGCTCTTTTTATATGGTTATTTCAGAATATATTGTTACAAAGCTATAAAGTCGTTTCCCTGAGATGCTAGACTTGGCGACAATTTGGCGACTTGGCGATCATTTTGGCGACTTTGGCGACAAAGGGATTTTTCTATAAGAACCTCAAGCTTTCCACCTATTTCTACTGGTATCATGAACTTTCTAGAGATTACGTCACTTCCTACGAAATGAAGTCACTTCCTGTTGAAAAGTATAAAGGCAAGCTCTCAAGCCAAGAAGAGGCAGTTGGATCTTGATCTACAAGCAAGCTGGTAAGCTAACAAGAAACCTTTGAGCGCTGTGTTGAGATTTAACGGTAATCTCTGTTGTGAATTTTTACAAGTGCTGTTTTAATACTTGTGTTACGTTTGTTTGCTTAGAATACCTGTAAAATAAAGAGCTTTATTTTTGTAACAGTGCTTATTAGACTGCATTCACGTACACTCACAAGACGATTTTGTCACAATATTATTCTGAATGATGAAAAAGTCCTCAATCTTCTACAGAAAACACTTTTAAAAATTCGAAAAATGTTTAGAATGTAAAGTGGTTTACGGGGTAAGCATTAAATACCCATAGTTTTTTCAATAGCAAAATTCAAATCTTCTAAAACTTTCGCAGATTGTACTTTATATGAAAAAGTGTTGAAAGACTGCTAAAAATCATCCATTCTAATACAAAGGACTATTACTAGGGGAACTAATCACTAAAAGGGACATAGGTTGATAAAGCCTGGATATTGTCCGAAAAAATAATTGCATATAATTTTTTTATTATTCAGAAAAACAATTAGTAATGTATGGAGATAAAAGTATGTGACAATAATTATCATGTTTAAAGAAAATGATAATCGCTTACTTTCGGGAAAAGGTATGAAACATATTCTGGACTTGTCACGGAAAAAAACATATTTACCTGTAAGGTTTTATAAATCTTCTAACTAGTTTTAAATCTTTCCCTTTTTAATACTTACTTATTCTCATCGGAGTAAATTTTATGATATTTAAATATATTTAAATGGAATGGGAAATACTCGCTACTCTGAATACCTGACAATAAATTAAGATTCCTTCTCCCTCTGACCATCAAGGGAGAAGGAATATTCCCATTCTGAGACTGAAATTCCCCGAAGCGTGATTCGAGAGAATTCCGACTTGCGCAACAATTCATTAACGCAGAGCATTAATTCAGCACAGTAAACGCCAAGGCGATTCTTTGACAAGTTGCTTAATCCTCTACAAACAGTTGTTGGAGCTCCTAAATTCAGTTTGTAATCCTAAGTCCGTAGATTAGTTCTCGAGGAAGTTCCATGAAACAAATTGAAGGAATATTTTAAGTCATTCCATTTCTCCCTCTAAGAGCAATTAACATATCTCAGGTATGAACCTTCGTATAGTTTGTAAAATAGAAATAAGGATTGTCATTAAATTGTTAATAATTAACAATTAAACAATTTTCCATAACTCTTTTTATGTGGTTATTTCAGTGGATGATCAGCGTAATAGATTACTTATACTGCATGATCAAAAAGTCCGTAGCCATTTCCAACAAATGAACTTTTAAAAATTTGAAAAATAATTGGATTGTAAAGTGATTTACGGGGTAAGCATTCAATACGCATAGATTTTTCAATAGTGACGTTCAAATCTTCTATCCATTTCGCAGATTGTACTTCATATGAAAAAGGTTTGTAAATATGGTAAAAATCATCCAGTATAATACAAGGGACTACAACCATGGGAACTAATCACTAAATGGATCATAAGGTTGATAAAGCCCGGATATTTTCCGAAAAAATAATTGCATATATTTTTTATTATTCAGGAGAACAATTAATAATGTATGGGGATAAAAGCATCTGATAATAATTATCACGTTTTTAAGAAAATTATAATCACTTCATACCTTCGGGAAAGGGCGTGAAACGTATTCTAGGCTTCTGACGGGAAAAAACACATTTACTTGTAAAGATTTATAAATATTCTACATAATTTTATATTTTTCCATTTTAATATTTACTTATTCTAATCGGAGTAAATTTTATGAGATTAAAATATATTTAAATAGAATAGAAAATACTCTCTTATATCAATTATCTCTCTGCAAAGTTACTTGAAACACAATAATAGAACATATTAGGACATTCTATTTCTCCCTTTTAGACCAATTAACAATCTTAGAAACTGTCCTACGAAAAGTTCTTAAAATAGAAACAAGTTCTGTCATTAAGCCGGTGGCAAACAATCTACATTTGGACCTGAAAAAAGTTAAGATCCTTCCGCATAATTATATCGTTGCTTGTTAATTACTTAAATTGATGATCAGCGTTCGATATTCAACAGAGTGTTCAGTAAGGTCGTTTACAATCTTTAACACTCTCACTCCCAGTGATGCCATTTGAATTATCATTTTCATTACTTTTTTGTTCGACATCTAAATTTTCCTCTGATACCAAATGGGCATCATCAAATACTTGGCATTTTCCTCATTCATATACATATTTTTTATTCTTTCAATAAATGGCAGCACTACCGATTTCATCTTTTGTAAGTCTTCGACATAATTTTATATTTTTTCCATTTTAATACTTACTTATTCTAATCGGAGTAAATTTTATGAGATGAAAATATATTTAAATAAAATGAGAAATACTATATTATTTTCATAGTTTCATTGATTCTTTTTCTCCCTTTCAGACCAATTGCCATTCTTAGAAACTGTCCTTCGTAGAGTTCATAAAATAGAAATAAGTTCTGTCATTAAGCAGGCGGAAATCAATCTACATTTAGACCACAAAAAAGTTAACATCCTTCCGCATAATTGTATCGTTGCATGATATTACTTAATTTGATGATAAGCATTCGATATTCAACAAAGTGTTCAGGAAAGCCGTTTACATTGCCATTTGAATTATATTTTTCATTATATTTTTGTTCGACATCTAAAACTGCCTCTGATACAAAATGGAAATCATCAAATTCTACACATTTTTCTCTTTTCATATATATTTTTTATTCTTTCAATAAATGGCAGCACTGCCGATTTTATCCTTCATAAGTCTTCGACATAATTTTATATTTTTTCCATTTTAATACTTACTTATTCTAATCGGAGTAAATTCTGTGAGTTTAAAATATATTTAAATGGAATGGTAAATACTCTCTAAGATTAAGACTCCGCCTATCTCTGACCGTCAAGGGAGAAGAAATATTCCCATTCTGAGAACCTGAAGCGTGAGCAGAGAGCATTCCAAGACTTGCGCAACAATTCATTAACGCGCCACATTAATTCAGCACAGCTAACGCTACGGCGATTCTTTGACAAGTTGCTTAATCCTCTGCAAACAGTTGTTGGAGCTCCAAAATTCAGTTTGTAATCCTAAGTCCGTAGATTCGTTCTCGACGAACTTCCATGAAACAAAATGAATTAACATTTTAATACATTCTATTTCTCCCTTTAAGAGCAATTAGCTTGTCTCAGGAACGAACATTCGTATAGCTCGTAAAATAGAAATAAGGATTGTCATTAAATTGGTAGTAATTGATCTGCAATTTGAGCTTAAAAAATTAAGTAACTTTCCATAAATAGCTCTTTTTATATGGTTATTTCAGTGAATGATCAGCGTAATATATTATTCTGAATGATGAAAAAGTCCGCAATCTTTTACAGAAAACACTTTTAAAAATTCGAAAAATGATTAGAATGTAAAGTGGTTTACGGAGTAAGCATTCAATACGCATAGTGTTTTCAACAACAAAATTCAAATCTTCTAAAATGTCCGCTTATTGTACTTTATATGAAAAAATGTTGAAAGACTGCTAAAAATAATCCATTCTAATACAAAGGACTATTACTATGGGAACTAATCACTAAAAGGGACATAGGTTGATAAAGCCTGGATATTGTTCGAAAAAATAATTGCATATAACTTTTTATTATTCATTAAAACAATTAGTAATGTATGAAGATAAAAGTATGTGATAATAATTATCATGTTTAACGAAAATGATAATTCCTTACTTTCGGGAAAAGGTATGAAACATATTTTATGCTTGTCACGGAAAAGACATATTTACTTGTAAGGTTTTTTAAGTCTTCTAAATAGTTTTATATCTTTCCCATTTTAATACTTACTTATTCTCATCGGAGTAAATTTTATGATATTTAAATATATTTAAATGGAATGGGAAATACTCGCTACTCTGAAACCTAACAGTGAATTAAAATTCCGTCTCACTTTGACCGTCCAGGGAGAAGGAATATCCCCATTCTGAGACGGAAATTCCCCGAAGCGTGATTCGAGAGAATTCCGACTTGCGCAACAATTCATTAACGCGGCGCATTAATTCAGCACAGTTAACGCCAAGGCGATTCTTTGACAAGTTGCTTAATCCTCTACGAACAGTTGTTGGAGCTCCTAAATTCAGTTTGTAATCCTAAGTCCGTAGATTATTTTCGAGGAAGTTCCATGAAACAAAATGAAGGAACATTTTAAGACATTCTATCTCTTCCTTTAAGAGCAATTAACATGTCTCAAGAACGAACCTTCGTATATCTTGTAAAATAGAAATAAGGATTGCCATTAAATTGGTAATATTTGCTCGACACTGTGAGCTTAAAATATTAAGCAACTTTCCATAACTCTTTTTATGTGGTTATTTCAGTGGATGATCAGCGTAATAGATTGCACATACTGGATGATCAAAAAGTCCGTAGTCATTTCGAACGAAAAAACTTTTAAAAATTTAAAAAATGATTGGATTGTAAAGTGGTTTACGGGGTAAGCTTTCAATACGCATAGTTTTTCAATAGCGACATTCAAAACTTCTATCCATTTCGCGGATTGTACTTCATAAGAAAAAGTGTTGAAAATCTGGTAAAAATCATCCAATGTAATACAAGGGACTATAACCATGGCAACTAATCACAAAATGGAGCATAAGGTTGATAATGCTTGGATATTGTCAGAAAAAATAATTGCATATAATTTTTTATTATTCAGAAGAACAATTAGTAATGTATGGGAATAAAAGCATCTGATATGAATTGAAATGTTTTTAAGAGAATTATAATCTCTTCATACCTTCGAGAAAAGGTACGAATGTATTCTGTGCTTGTCACGGAAGAAAACACATATACTCTTGTAAATTTTTATAAATCTTCTACCTAGTTTTATATTTTTCTATTTTAGGACATACTTATTCTAATCGGAGTAAATTTAATGAGATTAAAATATATTTAAATGGAATGGGAAATACTATCTTAGCTCAATTATCTCTCTGCGAAGTTCCTTGAAACAAAGTAATGGAACATATTAGAACATTCTATTTCTCTCTTTTAGAACAATTAACAATCTTAGAAACTGTCCTACGTGCAATTCGTAAAATAGAAGTCAGTTTTCTCATTAAGCAGGTGGCGATACATCTACAATTAGACCAGAAAAAAGTTAAGATCCTTCCGCATAATTGTATCGTTGCATGTTAATTACTTAATTTAATGATCAGCGTTCGATATTCAACAGAGTGTTCAGGAAGGTCGTTTTCAAGCTTTATCACTCTCAGACCCAGTGATGCCATTTAAATTATCATTTTCACTACTTTTTTGTTAGACATCTAAACCTGCCTCCGTACAAAATGGACATCATCAAATTCTTCGCCTTTTCCTCTTTTCATATATATTTTTTATTCTTTCAATAAATGGCTACACTACGATTTTATCTTTTATAAGTCTTCGACATAATTTTATATTTCTTCCTTTTTAACATTTATTTATTATAATCGGAGTAAATTCTATGAGATTAAAATATATTTAAATGGAATGGGAAATACTCTCTAAGATTAAGACTCCGCCTATCTCTGACCGTCAAGGGAGAAGAAATATTCCCATTCTGAGAACCTGAAGCGTGAGCAGAGAGCATTCCAAGACTTGCGCAACAATTCATTAACGCGCCACATTAATTCAGCACAGCTAACGCTACGGCGATTCTTTGACAAGTTGCTTAATCCTCTACAAACAGTTGTTGGAGCTCCTAAATTCAGTTTGTAATTCTAAGTCCGTAGATTATCTCTCTGTGAAATTCCATGAAACAAAATGAAGGAGCATTTTAAGACACTCTATTTCTCCCTTTAAGAGCAATTAACATGTCTCAGGAACGAACCTTTGTAAAGTTCGTAAAATAGAAGTAAGTTTTCTCATTAAGCAGGTGGCAATCAATATACATTTAGACCTGAAAAAAGTTAAGATCCTTCCTCATAATTGTATCATTGCGTGTTAATTACTTAATTTGATTATCAGCGTTCGATATTCAACAGAGTGTTCAGGAAGGTCGTTTACAATGCTATTTGAATTATCAATTTCATTATTTTTTGTTCGACATCAGAGCCTGCCTCTGATACCAATTGGACATCATCAAATTCTTCACATTTTCCTCTTTTCATATATTTTTTTTATTCTTTCAATAAATGGCAGCGCTACCGATTTTATCTTTTATAAGTCTTCGACATAATTTTATATTTTTCCCATTTTAACACTTACTTGTTCTAATCGGAGTAAATTTTATGAGATTAAAATATATTTAAATGGAATGGGAAATACTCTCTTATCTAAATTATCTGTCTGTGAAGTTCTTTGAAACAAAATAATGGAACATATTAGGACATTCTATCTGTCTCTGTTAGACCAATTAACAATCTTAGAAACTGTCCTGCGTATAGTTCGTAAAATGGAAGTTAGTGTTCTCACTAAGCAGGTGGCAATACATCTACATTTAGACCTGAAAAAATTAAGATCCTTCAGCATAATTGTATCGTTGGAAGTTAATTACTTAATTTGATGATCAGCGTTCGATATTCAACAGAGTGTTCAGGAAGGTCGTTTACAATGTCATTTGAATTATCATTTTCATTATTTTTTTTATTCGACATCTATACCTGCTCCTGATACCAAATGGACATCATCAAATTTTTCACATTTTCCTCCTTTCATATATATTTTTTTATTCTTTCAATAAATTAATGCACTACCGATTTTATCTTTCATAAGTCTTCGAACATAATATTTTATATCTTCCATTTTAACACTTACATGTTCTAATCGGAGTAAATTTTATGAGATTAAAATATATTTAAATGGAAAGGGAAATACTCGCTAGGATTAAGATTCCGTCTCTCTGACTGTCAAGGGAGAAGGAATATCCCCATTCTGAGACAGAAATTCACTGAAGCGTGAGCCGAGAGAATTCCAAGACTTGCGCAACAATTCATTAACGCGGCGCATTAATTCAGCACAGTTAACGCCAAGGCGATTCTTTGACAAGTTGCTTAATCCTCTGAAAGCAGTTGTTGGAGCACCCAAATTCAGTTTGTAATTCTAAGTCCGTAGATTATCTCTCGACGAAGTTCCTTGAAGCAATATAAAGGAACATATTAAGACATTCTATTTGCCCCTTTTAGACCAATTAACAATCTTAGAAACTGTCCTATGTAGAGTTCGTAAAATAGAAGAAAGTTCTGTCATTAAGCAGGTGGAAATCAATCTACATTTAGACCTGAAAAAAGTTAATATCCTACCGCATAATTGCATCGTTGCATGGTATTACTTAATTTAATGATAAGCGTTCGATATTCAAGAGAGTGGTCAGGAAGGTCGTTTACAATGCCATTTGAATTATCATTTTCATTATTTTTTGTTCGACACCTAAACCTGCCTCTGATACCAATTGGGCATCATTAAATTCTTCGCATTTTCCTCTTTTCAATATATGTTTTTTATTCTTTCAATAAATGGCTGCACTATCCATTTTATCTATTCAAATATTACCTTTTTGAACTTCACGTCATTCACCGTAAAAAGTAAAAAATAAAAATTATTTTAACGTAATTTAAATGAAATTACAGGTATAACTTCATTCTTATTATTTTTTAAATATGTTCCGCCATTTTTTTGTTTTATTTTTCTTTACTAATTTATTTTCTTTTTGAACTTTCATCTTAGTCACAAAATGAGTATTTCTTTCCGATTTTCATAATTTTAGAATGAATATTTATATGGTTGGGACTAAAAGGGTTAAGGAGAGATCCAGCAAACAGAAATTAAAATTCATTTTTGCAATATAATATGAGGTCGGAAACGTAAAGTGTTGCCGCTACAGAGTGCTCTTTGTTAGAGAATTAAGTCAAAAAATAGGACACACCGGATTAAATATACCTCTCGTTTTTAATGGAATAAAAATTTACAATAACTAACCAAGCGATGCGAGGTCTACGTTTTAACTCCAGCACTTTGCACTCGTGTGTCTGTATGTTTGTTACTTGATTACGACCAAATGCATTGTTTGATTTCTTTCAAATTTGGCAGAAATATTTCTTGAAGCAACAGAAAAAGATGTATACGTTTTATTTCTTATAATTTTAATTCGTCAATAAAATAATTATTTTAATTATATATAATTATCATATTTATTAGTAATAATAAAGTAAATGGCTACTATTTTTTGGCAATTAAAATTATGACATCAGAGTTGTAAACGAAGACAGTTCGCTTATCGCTATGTAACATTATCCTCATTTCGCTAACTAAATGTTATCTATTTTTATAATTTTTGGCTATCTTTTAATTCTAAATTTTTATTTCAACTCATTCATCATCTAAACCATTTCTTTTATACCCAATATGAAACAGTAACCAATTTAAAGAACTTTAATAATTCGCTTGTAATTGTTAAGCCTAAATCGAATTATCAAACGCTTTTTCGCCAAGAAATGCGATCTCGCCAATATAATTTAGCCTGCCTTATAAATCGTCTGATATGCAACACAACGGCAGCTTTAAGCTTATATTAATATTTTTTTTCCAAATTGTAATATCTATCGCCAAGGTATTTTGAATTCCATCTTCCTATTTCTAACGAAGTGAGTTGGAAAAAATATTTAATTTGATGCCTATTTTATAGTGAAATTTTCTCGATTATTTTTTGAAATAACTTATTTAAGAATAGAATTTTTCTCTGCAATTTTTTGGTGCCATATTTTTAAAAATATTTCGATATGCCGCCTAAAGGTAAGCGAAGTAAAAGAACTAGTGATGCTTTGCTAATTCAGCAGATTACGCGCGAACCATTTTATCCATATTGACTCTAAATTCGCACCTTAAGAATTGTGCTAAACTGTAACACACTAGTGTATCTCCTTGAGAATCAAATTATGATAACCGGTGTTCTTACAAACAATGCTTTCTTCACAATGAATAATATTTGCTAAGCTAGTAAAAATGCGATGAAGAGAAAATCTTCGATTTTAATTTTTTTCGGGGGGAAATAAATCTACTGCTCACAGAACTACTAATAGATACGATAATGGCAAGTAGGACGCAGTGTCAACAGCAAACGATTGAAATAATTAATTTCTACATTTTAAGTCCAGCATTTTTCCGTTGTCTCTCTGTACATTTGTTTGTTAAGCGATTACTACAAAATGCTTTCTTCGATTTCCTTCCAATTTGGCAGAAATATTTCTTGAAGCAACAGGAAAAGATGTATGTGTTTTATTTCTTATTATTTTAATTCGTCAATAAAATGATTATCTTACTTATATATAATTATCATATTTATTAGTAATAATAAAGTGAATGGCTACTATTTCTTGGCAATTAAAATTATGACATCAGAGTTGTACATGAAGACAGTTCGCTTATCGCTATGTAACATTATCCTCATTTCGCTAAATATATGTTATCTATTTTTATATCTCTATTTTTTCTATCTATTTTCTATCTATTTTACTATTTTTATATTTTATATATATTTTTGGCTATCTTTTAGTTCTAAATTTATATTTAAACTCATTCATCATCTAAACCATTTCTTTTATACCCAATATGGAGCAGTAACCAATTTAAAGAACTTTAAAAATTCGATTGTAATTGTTAAGCCTAAATCGAATTATCAAGCGCTTTTTCGCCAAAAAATGCGTTCTCGCCAAAATAATTTCGCCTACCTTGTAAATATCCTCTGACCTCTATTACAATGACTGATTTTCGCTTATATGTATTTTTTGGGCAAAATTGTAATATTTATGGACAAGTTATTTTGAGTTCCATCTTCTTAGTTTTAATGAAGTGAGTTGGAAAAATATTTTAATTCGATGCCTGTTTAATTGTGAAATTTTCTTGATGATATTTTTTAAATAACTAATTTAAGAATAGAATTTTTTTCTGAGATTTTTTGATGTCATCTTTTTAAAAATATTTTGATATGCCGCCTTAAGATAAGCGAATTAAAGGAACTAGTGATGTTTTGCTAATTCAGCTATTGCGAACCATTTTATCCATGTTTACTCCGAATTTGTCACACCTTAAAAATTCTGCTAAACTTTTGTACACCAGTGTATATCTTCGAGTGTCAAATTATGATGTCCGGTTTCTCTAAAAACAATTCTGTCTTCACAATGAATAACAATTGCTAAGCTTTCAAAAAATGCGATGAAGAGATCTTAGATTTCTTTTTTAATTTGGGGGAAGAGGTCAACTTTGGAGGAGAGTTTTAATTTTGAGATTACTTTTCTTCTTTTGATTTTTAATCCCTACGCATGCAGGTTGAAAGCACTTTGCGAGATGAATCCTTTGGACTAACTCACGTGTTACCCAAGTCATGGGTTAACTAAAGTGCTCATATTGATTCAAATGGTTTCCCTGGCTTTCTTCCAACATGTTAATCTTTAAATGCCCAGTGTTGCCATTAAGAAGCTAACCCAATTAATGTCTTCTAAAATCTTGAGAATAAGTCTAAATCTCTAAAGCCTGTTG
>BGPR01010782.1:24593-51089 GCA_013235015.1 Araneus ventricosus
CAACATGTTAATCTTTAAATGCCCAGTGTTGCCATTAAGAAGCTAACCCAATTAATGTCTTCTAAAATCTTGAGAATAAGTCTAAATCTCTAAAGCCTGTTGTTGTCAATATGATACGTACTGAAAATTTTATAAAACAATTGACAACATTTAAAAGGTAACCTGAATGCTGGTAAAAAAATAAAAATAATTTTACGTTTTTCACTTGAGGCAGCATCTGTTTGTATGCTTGAGAATACAATATTTTACTCTACAAAGTGAAGGAAATTCCTTATCCGTACTTATAGTTATTAAAATTCAGCAGTATTTAATGTTAGAGAATTTTATCAAGGATTTTTTTTCTGACATAAAGCCCATTGTTGTCAGTTGGTAACAAACTGTTACCGCTATATGATACGTACTGAAAATTTTATAAATCAATTGACAACATTTAAAAAGTAACCTGAATGCTGGTAAAAAAATAAAAATGATTTTACGTTTTTCACTTGAGGCTGCATCTGTTTGTATGCTTGAGAATACAATATTTTGTTCTACAAAATTGAAGGAAATTCCTTATCCGTTCTATTAGTTATTAAAATTCAGCAGGATTTAATGTTAGAGAATTTTATCAAGGAATTTTTTTCTGAAATAAAGCACAGTTTTGTCAGTTGGTAACAAACTGTTTTTTAAGCCATAAACCATACTTAAAGCAAAATAGGATTTCAAAATTATTTTTCCCGTGTTTTATAAAAGAAATATAAGTCAAAAACATTATTAAATCAATTTTTTTAAAAAGCGAGCTTTTAAGTTTTAAGAATTCCCGTCTTTTATACCGAACATTGTTTTGATTTTATCATCATTAGCTTATAGTAACCTTCTGTAAGTCGGTTTCTTATTTCCAAAATTTTCCAAGCATAATGTTGTTGCTCATTTGTGCAGATGCATAAATTGTTGCAAGATCATTAGCTTACAGCAACTTCACACTAGACCTCACATAACATTTTCTAACAATAATCAATTCGATTTATAGTTTCAATAATTTTCAGGCTGAGATTTCTTTAAAAATCTATCTTTTGAGCGTCGAAAGATACGTTAGACTGAATAAACTATTTCAGGCAATCTTGAACTTTCGAGTCTTCAACCAATGCATTCCTTAAAACAAATTAAAACGAATAATAAAACGAATTTCATATATATCCATACTTGGAATTCTTTTATAAAGCTACGCTACGCGTCTAATTAAAATATATTTAAAAAGTGAAAAAAATTCCTCATCTGTCTTCTTCGCCTTTTTAATCTACTCTTAAGTAGAAAGTTCTTCATAAAATCTGTCAGGATTAATTTGCTCAAGACAGGAACAAAAAATTCTAAGTGATACAAAATGGGTTTAATAAAGATTTGAACAAGATACCTCAGAAACTACTAGACTGATCTGTCACATGCACTTAGCATCTACGCTTTCTACTTCAAAATCATTTCATTTTTTTGTCCACAAGTATGTTTCCTCCCCCAAACTAACAAACTTCTTTTTTCTGTATTTTCTTCTTAATTTTTTCCATCAATATATTTTCACTCCCTAGGGGAAAAACTGAGAGAAAACTTCGCATTAGTATGTACTTTATGCATCCTTTCTTTTACTTAAAACTCTCTTCTATCGGAGCATAAACTGTTACTTGAAAAAAAGAGCCATAAAAAAGAAGAAAGTTGCAAAGCTCTTGTTTTTATTACCAAATAATTAGAAGGATACTTAGCAAAACAGCGAAAAAATGAGGGAAAAGAAAGTTTAGAGTTATTTATTTGAATTAATTTTTTTCCTCTTTTATGTTAGCAAAGAAATCAACCAAAAAAAAATCCCCGACCATTAAACCTCGCACATCATTTTAAACGTGGGTTTGATTCATAAAATTCCCTTGTATCAATCGCGACTATTTTTGTCTGGTCATTTTATACTCGTTACGTTATAATATTCCATGAAGAAATAATACGAACACTGCTATTAAAGGTTAATCCACATTCAATTAATTAGATTCTTCCTTAAATATTTTACTAAAACAACTTCATATTTTATGTTTTGTTTATTTCTCGTAATTTAGTTTACCTGCATGCTGAGGTTTACGTTGATTCTTCATCCATATTTTGAAAAATATATTAATAGGCAGTGAAGCATTACAAATAGATTTACTAGAAAAAATTTTAAATAAATATTTCGCTCTTTAAGATTTTCCAGCCTTCGTTTTCGGATGTTTAAATTAACCATAAATTGCACTTTATGAAACTAATGGAATTTAATTATAAAATTCGTAGTTTCTAATCATTTAAACGTTTCAATTAACTTATTATCCAGAAGATAGGAAAACATTATTTTACTTATTCACTGATAATCGCAATATTATGTTGGGCAAATTTGTTAATCGTAATATTATGTTGGACAAATTTGTTAATCGTATTATTATGTTGTACAAATTTGTTAATCGTAGACAAATTTGTTAATCGTAATCTTACGTTGGACAAATTTTTTAGTCGTAATATTATGTTGGCCAAATTTGTTAATCGTAATATTATGTTGGTCAAATTCGTTAATCGTAATATTATGTTGGTCAAATTTTTTAATCGTAATATTATGTCGGACAAATTTGTTAATCGAAATCTTATGTTGGACAAATTTGTTAATTGAAGACAAATTTGTTAATCGTAATATTATGTTGGACAAATTTATTAATCGTAATATCATTTTGGTCAAATTTGTTAATCATAATATTATGTTGGAAAAATTTGTTAATCGTAATGTTAAGTTGGACAAATTTGTTAATAGTAATATTATTTTGGACAAATTTGTTAATAGTAATATTATATTGGACAAATTTGTTAATCGTAATATTATGTCGGACAAATTTGTTAATTCTGATCTTATGTTGGACAAATTTGTTAATTGTAGACAAATTTGTTAATCGTAATATTATGTCGGTCAAATTTGTTAATCGTAATATTATGTTGGAAAAATTTGTTAATCATAATGTTATGTTGGACAAATTTGTTAATAGTAATATTATGTTGGACAAATTTGTTAATCGTAATATTATGCTGGACAAATTTGTTAATAGTAATATTATGTTGGACAAATTTGTTAATCGTAATATTATGTTGGTCAAATTTGTTAATCGTAATATTAAGATGGAAAAATTTGTTAATCGTAATGTTATGCTGGACAAATTTGTTAATAGTAATATTATGTTGGACAAACTAGATAGCGAGAAGCATTTCATGAGAGCCAAAGTATTATGTAACGATAAATGTAAGTTTAATAATAATGTAAATGACAAATGCATGTGTAAGTGAATTTTGTTTTGATGTTTTGAAAAGCTCTCTTTGTTAAATTTTTGGTAACAAATGATTAAGAATAAGAAACGTTTTTTGGAGTTCCTTACTTTTCATTTATACTATAATACCTTAACAAGTATATCACGACATTTTAGCCATCAGGCGTTTCAACATTTTGACCATCCGTAAAATATATTCTGTTTCAAGAAATTAATTTTAAGTAGTCGAAATGTTTATAAGTATAAACGAAACTCATAAATATATAATCTCTTTCAATGCATTGTAATGTATACAGCAATTTTTTAAAAATATTCCAAACCTATATTGCAAAGTTTTCATTTATTCAAATCATACAAGCATGAATATAAATCAGCTCATACATAGGGTGAGTCTAAATTGATTTCGCAAAATAAGAGGGGTGATAGCACCCATCCGGGCCAGCATTAATTACCATGGAACATAGGGTCGCATTCCACTCTGAGAGGCAGAAAAGAGTAAAGTTAGAATTTGAACATGAACTTACAACAGTGCTGGGAAAGCGAATGAACGACACCAAAAGTTGCACAATCTGATTTACTGATCAGAGAAAAACTCGCAGTTGGTGCTCAAAGTGGCGGCCACGCGTGTTGTTGCACAGTTGACACCGGAGAAGGAATGACTGGCGCACCCTCTCGAAGATTCCTGGTGGTGTGTTAATTTTGTCTGCGGCAACAACGATTCTCGCTACGAGATCTTCAGCCGAGGCCACAGGCATCTCGTACACTAAAGATTTCATGTTCCCCCTGAAGAAAATTCCAGTGGGTTGAGGTCCTTTCAGCGAGGAGGCCAAGCCACAGGTCCGCCACGTCTGATCCATCGTGCGGGATATGTGGCATTCAAGAAGTTCCGAAGATATGCTACGTAGGCAGGTACAAAACGACGTCAGAGGCGATGACTTGTACATGCTCGACGCGTTTCGACTTTACTCTTCTGCCTCTCAGAGTGGAATGCGACCCTATGTTCCATGATAATTATTGCTCGTCTGGATGAGTACTATCAACTCTCTTATTTTTTAAAAACAATTTAGAATCACCCTGTATGTATAAATAAAAATAGGTTAATCTAATACCAGAATCATTTTTGAGTAACGAAGTATATACAATTTTCTAGAATATTTTCATTCGTTCAATACCCAGGAGAGCCGACTCAGCAGCTCGACTGTGTTAGAGTGCAGGCTAGCTCTAAGACAAGAGAACATTTCAGCAGACAGACAGATAAATGGAGACTTAATTTACATCAAATATTGAAGAGTTTTGAAAGTTTAAATGTTGCCAATTAAAAGAACAAGAGATATATAAAAAGTGGTGACAGATATGGTGAAAATGTGATTTAATTTGAATCAAATATAAACGGAAAGCTTAAGTTTTGAAAATTTAAACGTCGCCAATTAAAAGAACAGGAAATAAATGAAAAAATAGGGACAGATATGGTGAAAATGGCGACTTAATTTACATCAAATATTGATGGAAAGTTTAAATTTTGAAAATTGAAACGTTACCAATTAAAAGAACAAGAGATAAATGAAAAAATGTGATGCCCTGAAAAATTCAATATAAAAATAAATAAAATACACACATAGTAAATGGTAGAAGTTAGAGATGAAAAATATAAAAAAGAGCTTTCACACTAATTTAAACAAAGGAAAATGTCACAAAATAATTGAAGCAAAGAAACAGAAGAAATCCAGCACAGTAAAACAATGATACGAAAGTAAACAAAAGCAATGTAAAACATCAAATAAAGGTCAAAAGGTACAAAAAATAAAATAAAATAAACCGAGGCACACAAAAAAGAAAACATCAAACTACAAGGTTCCAGGGAAAAAATACGAAAAAAATTTATAATATAAAAATTTACAGCATATTGGTAATTGTTCGAAGCACTCAGTCTTATAAATCGAAGAGAAAAGATTTGTTAGAAGTTAATTACAATCCACATTCACTGAAGTCTAAGCGAGTGATACTAATTTGTATGATACTTACATATACCAATGAATGCTGAATAAAATGGTGAAGGTATTCGAATGTGGATTAGTTTAGCCTCAATTCATATTCACTATTCGTTAGGCTCCTTCTGACATACACAGAATTTCCGCTCGATAATAGATTCCACAGTCCACAAAATCCACGAAGTATGCTAACAAGCTGTTTAGATTTGAATCCAAACTAAATTTTAATGCATGCCCAGAGT
This sequence comes from Araneus ventricosus, assembly GCA_013235015.1. Classification (NCBI taxonomy): domain Eukaryota; kingdom Metazoa; phylum Arthropoda; class Arachnida; order Araneae; family Araneidae; genus Araneus; species Araneus ventricosus. The sequence continues at coordinate 30,120 of BGPR01010782.1, forward strand.
ACTGTATTGTGTGTATGGTATTAGGGTGTATTGTATTGTGTGTAGGGTATTAGGNTGTATTGTATTGTGTGTAGGGTATTAGGGTGTATTGTATTGTGTGTATGGTATTAGGGTGATTTTATTGTGAGTATGGTATTAGGGTGTATTGTATTGTGTGTATGGCATTAGGGTATATTGTATTGTGTGTATGATATTATGGTGTATTGTATTGTGTGTATGATATTAGAATGCACTGTATTGTGTGCATGATATTAGGATGTATTGTATTGTGCGTATGGTATTAGGGTGTATTGTATTATGTGTATGGTATTAGGGTGTATTGTATTAGAGTGTATTGTATTGTGTGTATCTATTTACTATGACTAATACAATGAATTTATATTACAGTTTAATATAGACTGGTTTTCAAAATTTAGAGCTTTAGGGTACTGCTTAGAATCCACGTACTATAGTTATTAGAAAGTGGAAGAATACGAATGTGGAAGAATAAGATTTATCAAGAATTGATAATTCTTTTAAGCAGTAAGTATCATAAGCAGCAGTAATTTGCCAAGTATCAAGTGAATATATTTAACTCCCCTTTTTCGGTATAGTTATTCGAAAAGTATTAATCTCAGTGTCAGTGGTTTGTAAGATATCATTCGTTTCGTAATGCTCAAGTCTTTTATCTCTATGCATTCAGAATTAACGTCCCTTTTCGAAGCTACCCAAAGAATTAATATTTTGGTATGGACCTTGTAATTTTGAACCGCCGTCGTTGGATGCCGATGAATTTTATAAAACATTTCATTTATACCTTTGATAAACTTGTAAAATTTAAAATAAATTTTAAAAATCTTGTGTGGATATTAACTCCTTCTAAAAATTTAACTTTAAGTGCTAAACACGAGTTAACCCTCAATTAAGCGCTGGAGGTTTCTCATATCTCTTCGATATAATTTGCTTCCCTCCAAAAATCCTTTGACAACGTATACGTAATATTTTAGCTATCTTCATAGACATTTAAGCAGTTGGCTTGAATCACACATAGACAAAGGCCAGAAACCACGATTCCGGTCTCTCAGATCACCATGTCTAAAGTTGCAAGTTCTATCTATAAATTTTTAAGTTGAATACCATTCTCTAACACAAATTCATCTCAAGAGGAAATGAATTTCCCTTAGAAATTCTGGATGATTGCTTATATTCGGCGAGACTAATGTTACTACAGTATTTCTTCACTCATATGAGAGAGACTTAATTAAAAATGAACTTATCTATGGTTTCCGCTATATTGATGACCTTTCAGTGTTTAATTATGATAATTTTAAATCCATTTATAACTGCTATCCAGAAGAGCTTAAATTGAACAAAACTAATAATGAAATAAACAAATGCAATTTTTTAGATATGGAAATTGAAATATTAACTTCTGGTGTCTCTATTGGTATATTTGATAAAAGAAAAGATTTTAAATTTAAGGCTATTACACTTTGTCATTTTAATACAAATTTTCATTATAAAATTTTAAGGAATTCAATTTTTTCTCAAATTAATAGAATTAACAGCATTTGTAATAATCATTCTAATTTTGTTAAAGCTTTAGATAATCTTAAGAATATTCATAAAACAACGGATTCCCAAATTCTTTCATTAATATTAATAGTTTTTTCAAATGAGTAAAAAAGTTTATAATTCTTCTTTATTAATAGTTTATTTTAATTTTTTTTTGTTACAGCTGTTTAAATATTACTTTTTTTCTTCTGATCAATTAGTTAGAATTTTTCTTCATAGTTGGAGCTAGCTTGCTCGCTTCCAGAAAATTTTTTACTGCTTTTGTCATCGTACAGTTTGGCGTCTCGTGTCTTCATCATAACTTCGGCAGAGAGGGTAAATTTATTTTACACTCTCTAGTTTCTGTTGGATTTTTATTAAGGATTTTTTGCCTCTTGATTTTATCAAAATGTTTCTTGTATTGAGATCGGACAAAATTCAGGCCACAAAGGGTATACTTTTGATTTATAATCTTACCCTTGATAGAAAATTTTGTCCATGTTTAGAATTTCAATGGCGAGTGGTCTTAGAGGAAGTTCGTCATTCAAATTCTCATTCATTTCTACCAATTTGAATATTTTTCTTTTACATTCTAAATTATATTTTATTTTTTTAATATTAATCGTTGTAATTTACTGTTGATGCAATCACTTGATGCTGTTGTGTTGAGCACGCAAAAAGGTGTATTGTTATCGTTATTGTCTAAATCTTTTGTTTCTTATTTATACTCTTTTTTACTTTTGTTTTATATTTATATTATTCGTTTCTGTATTACATTAGAAATAGCTGCATATGCGCCTTACTATATAATACAAAAGAGTTTTAATTAATTTATGACTAATTTATAGTTAATATCTTTGTTAAATTCTGTTACTTATAACTGTTACTACAGTAAACTATCAGACCAGAAGGATGATGAAAACGCTCGATAAGTAGAAGTTCATATCAAAAATGTATTTTAATAGCAAAGCCTAAGTCAATTGCACATTATATTACAGAAGTACCGAATGATAAAGAAAATTTCATTAAATATATTGATATGTCTTTAGACTTTGTACTGAAACATCAATTATTCGGTGAGATATGGATTCTCTCGGACAGCCGAAGTGTTGTCCAATTTCTTGATAATTGGAGAGATGTTAGTGACCGGAGGGGAATGGATATCTTTAACAAACTCAAGACCCTGCGCAATTCTTGTGTTCTTCATCTACAATGGATACCATCACATGTAAATTTAAAATATAACGATATTGCTGATAATCTTGCTAAAGACGGTACTACCATGCCTCAGGTCTATGTAGAACCCTTGACCTACTTTGAATTATACTCAAGAAGAAAGGCCCTTGTTACCATTTCTTGGAGGCATCCACCAGTTCATTCATGGTATCGTAGTGAAGGACCCGATGCTACTATGCATTTTAAGGGAGATCAAAGACCAAACAGATTTGGCTCGCTTAACTTCCGGTCACTTAAAAATCCTCAAATTCTCTCGTGGTGATAAGAAGTTCAATATCTGCACAAATTGCAACATGACTGAGGCCACTCCGCAACATCTACTTGACTGTGTTGCTTTGGTGTATGATGACCCGAATTTCGTGTTGGACGTGATGAAGGTGAACGACCTCATGGATCTGATCTGATTCAGATCAGAAGGATTAGATAGAAAAGAAGACGGAGAAGAGCATTAAATATAATAAATATTACAAAATATAGTTAAAACTCCCATTGTTTTCTTTGCGCCAAGGTCACTGAAATCGATATGCGTAAGGTTACCATAATTTTTTAGTTGAAATCCGGACACATCGGTGAAAGGGAGAGGGTGAAGGGTCTTCAAAGGGGGTGCAAAGTATAATATAAAATTCTAAAAGCTGCTTACGATCCTCTTTCATAACAGTAGCACATGGTCTGAGGAAGTGAAAACAAATTTAAGACGTCAGAATACAAAGAATATACTTTAATTAACGAATATAACTTTTATTAACGATTGGTGATTTAAAGTTCATGACAAACAGAATTGTCAGAACTTTTAATTTTCAGTTTGAACTGGTACTTGGTAAGGGTGCTCATCCGCTTTCTCATCGACGATGGATGTAAACATTGTTGATACAATGATGATTTTTCTTTCATTGGATGAATGACGTCAGCTTTTCCCAATTAAGCCTTGTTCCCGGGACTGGTAGCTTGGCAAACCTCGAGTCACTCTAGGTTCATTCTTGTGGACTGTGGTCGGTGGCATTCCGAATAGTTTTGCCGTTTCCATAGTGCGTGGCTTAATAAATTTCTCAGCAGCGCTCGAGTGATCGGATGCACTGACGCCGTCTGCCCATTCCCCCTCCTTTGACGTGCGATCTATTTACCGCCACAACGCGGGAAACAACAGATTCACTTACAAACCTACGAGACATATCGATTTTTCCTGTTCCGACGGGACTGCATAGGTAGGGTTATAATACATCCGGATTTCATCCAGATAGACTGAATTTGAAGCTCACATCCGGAATACCGTCCGCATTTTCAAAATGTCCGGATCTACTCCAATGAATGCGGCGAGAAAGAAGTCTAGTGGGGAATAACCCGAACAGCGTACATAACTGATGGAAAGACAGGCCGTAGGAATGCAGCATTAGTCTTCTTTCTCACCTTATTCACTGGCGTAGATCCGGATATTTTGAAAATGCGGACGGTATTCCGGATGTCAGCTTCAAATTCAGTCTATCTGGATGAAATCCGGTCGTATGATAACCCTACCTATGCAGTGACTTGCTTTAGCTCTAACGCTCCCTATTCGCCCTTCTGGAACGTCGGATTATAAAAGGGGCCGGATAAGTGCAGTGCCGGATTTCTGAGAATCTACTGTCCTGAATCTTTTCCTAGTTTCAAGATGGTCTCTAAAGAGTGTATTTTTTGCGTTAGGAATGACTTGTAAGAAATCTTGTGGACGGTTTTTCCAACATTGTGGATTGTGTATTTAACTATAAAAAGTGAAGATTACAGTCATTTCATTTAGAAAAGAACGCGATCTGAGAGATTGTCGTGCCTAAAGAAGGTTAATATTGCTGTGCTCCAAAAGTTCCGAAATGTTTGGGCCAAATCCGTCAAAGGGTTGCGTTGCAAAATGCAACCATAACAGAACTGTTTGCGGTTCAGCAACCCACCAGATGGCACCACCTATTAGAGGCACTACTGGTGAACGCACGCGTCTAAACAGCGCTTGCGCAAAAGCCCCACTACTACGAGAAACGTGAAGAAAGAAGGTGCGTGGAAGCAGCGGCAATGACTGAGCGAAAAAGATGGTGATGCCGCAATAATGTATGGAAAGTCCCTGCAAGGGTGGTGATGGAATCTTCAAGATAGATTGCCGATTATAATGACCCCGGGGTACGCCCTTCATAGAATAAGGTATGTGCAATTTTTGAATTGGCCAATTCTAGAACCTCGCGAAAACTAACTGCTCGTGTCGCATTGTAACGACGGACATTGTAATGTGTGACGCCGGAGATTATAACGTTGGAGGCATCGTTATCTGTATTAATTGGTATTATATCTGTGTGTATGTTTCATGTGTTAGTCAAGGCAACAATATAAGTGTAGAACAATAAATTTAGCATTTCAGCAAATACTGTGTTATTCTTTGGTAACCCTGAATTTTCCATTTGCCACTTCAGGCGTAACAACGCCATATTTAATGAATTTTTTTCAGTGAACTACCACAGTAAGTAGCCATTAATATTCTACTTGTAGCATAGGTTACTCTTCAACAGATTGACTGTCCGTCGGTCTTTATAATCGCATACTTTTGAACGCAATAACTTCTTAACAAAATTACTTAGATAGTTGAAATTTTGTGTGTGACCTTCTAACCCTAATTGTAGATTTTTGTCCAATTTTTGTGTCAGTCCGTTAAAAAAGGGCGTTCAAATTGGAAATTTGGTTTTCCTTATCTAACGTAACACTATTGCGTAATCAAGCCGGCTTCTGATTCTACTTCTTCCGCCTGACCTTCGGAAACTCGTGGTATGATGTTTCGATTTTATTTCTCCACAACGTTAGGGACGCTTGTTCGTTTAACTGCCTTTTAGCTTAATTTTTCTCTACATGTGTTAGGGAGTATGCGAGAAAGTTTAGGGGAGACCACTCCCGTTGGTTGATTTTACAATTTATCGCATTTTTACAACAGAATTTGTTCAGCGTCAAAACACATGAAATCAGTATTGAAATTATCAGTACAGTCAATTTCGCATCAACTTATAAAGATAGCTAACATTACACTTTGTAGTAAACTATTCAAAAGACATAGTTATTAAATTACTTAATAACCTGGGAAAGAAAAAATCCATAACTTTTCTAATTCCTTATACTTTCTTGTTTCCGCCATTAGCAACTTTTATTTTGCGTACCCCCAACTAGTCTTTCGCGTACCCCCAGGGGTACACGTACCACAGACTGGAAGCCTCTGCTCTGTGGTGTAAAAGATTTCAGATTTTTATTTTATCCTCTGAACACATTCTTTATCATTTCCAAATAGATGAAAGTTGGATCGATGCAACTGGGCTTTTTCCCGCATCTAAAGATAAATGGATTCTCAGTTTCCTCCCCATATTTTAACCGTTCACTTGCACATGACAACGGTGTTCCATCACAGCGCTAAAATTCTTTCTCACAGCAGTACCACTATGAAACAAACTTCGAGACACTGCTCTCTTCCATTTTGACTGTCTACTAACCCTGTAAATTCTCGAAGAAAAGAAGGCTGCCGAAATTTAGTTCATGTATATTTTTACGTAGATGTAAATTATTTCCTTTGTGGCGGGAAAGTCTTACAGAGGTTTCAGTGGGAGCCAACCCAATGAACTCCGATCTTGGCAGCAAAACGAAAATTCTAGAAAATTCATGAACTGTGATCCTATTTCTACTGGGAACCGGAAATATCAAGAATCTTCTAGAGATTACAATGTGGCGTCACTTTCTGTTGGAAAAGGCATAAACTGCAAGCTTTCAAGCCAATAGTGGATCAGTTGGAGTTTGGACAGCAGTGGAGCTGATGAATGATGAGTGTTGTTGAAAGTGCTGTATCTGATATTTATTGGTGATCTCTTTTGTTAATTTATACAAGTGCTGCTTAGTTTTGTTACATAAGCTTAGAGACAAAGCGTAGTAATCCTCGAAGGTTTGATGTACAAACACCCAGCTCGCGTCGCTTGGTGAGATGAGGACACTGAGCATCTTAGCAGAAAACAATTTCGGTTGTACTTAATAGATTTGTTACCAAGCTCGCTATAATCGCGAAAATTGTTAAAAGCTCGCTAAAAGGAAAAAAGTTTCAAGATTAAAAATACTTTATTCTTATTTTTGACGTAGACTTACGACTCTCCATAGTGGTCTAATGATGTGTCGGGAAAGGAAAAAATTATGACGCTTTTCGCGCTACAGTTAAACACTTATAGCTCCGCAACCAAATAACATAGAGAGTTGGTTTTAGTTTCATTTAACAAAGAAAGGTTGACATTGAAGTATAGAAGTGACGACTGCCTTTGAAATATCAGAAATATTTCTATATTTGGAACTTTAAAATAAAAATAAATAGGAAATCAAATATTTTTTCAGGAACTTGTTCAATTCATTACTAGATATATACAGTAAAAGTAAAAGAAGGATTGTTCTAGAGAAGTAATCCACTGCTTCAAGTTCATAAAAATACTTGATAATATTGCTTTAAAAGATGTGAAAAACGAAAATTTGGGAAAATTGGAAAAATAGTAAAAAAGAATCCGGTCTGCAGCTTCGCCAAGGGTCACTTGCAGACAGAGATATAATTTGGGACATTTTCCATAAAAAGTTTGACTTTCGTCCAAAATGTGACCTCTCGTGACCCGAAAATCCCAAGATAATTGAAAGTTACCGAAAATATAACCAGTAAAACACAAATATGAAGCCACTAGACAAGTACAAAAGATCCAATTAAATTCTGGAGTAAAAACCAAAATCTTTAAGCAATGATTAATTGAATAGCGTTACAAAAATCGTTCTGTGGGTGTATGGTATAAACAGTCAAACCCGCAGGATAATGGAGAATGAAGTTTTATTCACAAATATGCAGGAAAACACGTACCACATGTACAAGAAACAATAGTGCTTGCACAGATTAGCAACGTAAATAGACAACAATTCACAGATAATAACAGTTCAGCACTGTGAGATTTAGCAACACAAACAGTCGGCAAATCACTAATACCGACAATATCAGCACTTTCAATAGCGCTCAGCTCACCGGCTTCATAGCTCGCACAGACGAATCTCCAAGGTCGTTCCAGTGGATCAACACACCACTACTCAATTCCGCTCGGCGTCTAACAGATTACTAGCCCGCGCAGCGGATAGAACTCCAAAGACGTTCGCACTCCAAGGCGATACTAATCGATCAACACTTTCAAATTCAATCAACATTCACTCACTCCGTGATCCGAGCGCACTGCTTATATAGTCTTTCCCAGATGGCCGTGACGGCACATGGAATCATCTAGTACATTCAAGCATATCCCCTCTCCTAATAGAGATATCGAGGAAATTCCAGCACTTTTGAGTCCCATATTTCGTCACCAAAGTAGCGAAATTTGTCACCAAGATGGTCGACATGTTTGTCGTCAAAGTCAGGGGTCCATGCCCGGCTGCTGCAAGTATCCCATACTTACAACTGTAAAATTCTCTTCCCAACCATAAGACTCACATTGCTTGGAAGCGACTTTCCATATTTGTAACAATAGTTACATGTTTAATTCAATAAATTCCAAAATTTGTTTTGGTCTTATTTAGTTTCTTAACGGGACATACGACTCTTAAGCCTCGAGAAAATGGTGGAAAACTGTCAAATTCGATACATTATATCTCTGAAACAATGCAATTCACAAACTCACTTTTTTTCTTCTAGAAAAGTATCTGTTCTTTCTCTTATAGTACATACATTTTGAAACCTTCATATTCGTATGTATTTATTTGAAATAGTAATAAATATGGGTATAATTTTAGAACAAATGAGATAGTCACCTTGCGCGCATGATTACGAGTAAAATATTTATCTAAACACAATATTTTGGGTATCTAAGTATCCCAAACAGTCTGTTTAAGAAACTGAACCACAATTTATTAACATTTAAGTTTTATTTCTATTTTATATACCAATTTAAAATAAAAACGTTAAAAATAGTTAAAATTTAAACTTTTCTATCCCCCAAAAAAACTTCTTTGGAGAAATATGTATAAAAATGCGGTTCAATTTATAGAACGTAGCAAAATACATGTTCGGTAAACATTTTATGTAAAAATATTCAATAGTTCTTGAGATATCGTGCGCGCAATATCAAAAAAACACATTTTGAGATACAGCGCTTTAAAAATATGGCCATATTCAATGTTTACATTGAAGAGCTCATACATTTTCCTTCATAACATTCATAATTAAGGGAATGTTTTTAACGCGGATTGTTTTAAATTATTCAGAAAAGACAGGGAAATATTTTATATTTTTTTTTTATAAAATCGAAAATTTTCGAGGTTTAACAGTCGTATGCCCCCTTAATATGTTAATAATTTAAATTTTTTTTAGTATTTCTGAAACATCTATTCTTTCAATCATTACTGTTTAAAACTAAACAGAAGAAGTAGAATTCACATGCATAATCGTTAAGTGATATATCTCTTTTCATATGCACGCCAAATTGAAATGAATTCGACGACTGAAAACAGTTTTCAGATCTTCACATCATTTGTCCAATCTTTTTTCTGGGTGCGAGGTTCTTCACAAACTCTGTCAGTATTAATTTGCAAAATATAACAGAATAAAACTTTAAGTGGTTTTAAATTGGTTGAATGATGATTTAAACAAGAAACTTTAGATAGTTCCAAGCTGGCCTGTCACATGTACTTAGCTGGCCAAGCTTTCAACTTCAACACATTTTTTCACTTGAGAAAAGAAAGTAAACTACCAAGATATGCTTCCTTTCCACAACCAACCAACTTCATTTTAAAAGAATTCTTTCTCCTCCAACGTACTTTTAGACCCTAGGGGAAAACCTCGCATCTCTGCGCATTTTTTCTTACGTTCTTTTACTTAAACTCTTCCATCATAGCTGACGAAGTTATTTGAGAAAAAAAGCAACAAAAAACGAATCTAAACAACTCTTTTTTTCATGCCTAATTAGAAGGATATTTTGCAAAGCAACACTGCAGAAACAAAAATATAAAAGCTATGGTTTTTTTATTTAAATATATTTTCTACTTCTTTTCATTAAGAACGAAGCTAAATAAATATGTTCCGGACATTAAATATAAGGGGCTCTCTCTCGCCATTGAAAAGGATGGCTTATTTCAAAGTAATTTGCAGTCTCCATTTTGACTAGGTTTGTCACGGATTTCAATCTTGGCGGGAATAATATTTCCCTCATGAAATCCTTTAATAGGGACGTTGAAATTAGATATCCACATTCAATTAATTGGCTTCTTCTTTTTATGTGTTGTTTACAAAATTCCGCATTTTATACTCTAGAGATTTGTCTTAGAATGAAAAATTCACAAGCAAGATATGTTTCTTTTTCACGATCAACAAACTTTACTTTTAAGATATTTCTTTTTCCTTCAATATCCTTCTAGACATTGGGGAGAATACTGTGAAAAAACTTCGCGTCCTACTCAGGGGCAGATTAAGTTTGTTGGGGGCCCCTAGCACTAGATTTCTTAGGGCCCTCCGAAGCATTACACATAAATATTCTGCATTTAAACTTTTTAATAATTACGTTTTCAAATAGCAAAAATATCAGTTCTCTTGGTCATTGTAACTACACCTTTTCGAAATGATTACTATTATATTATAGAATTTTTAAAACTCTTTTAATTAATCTTAGCTCATAAATAAGATGCTTTGAATTAAACGATTTTATTTTTCTATCTTAACCTTTCAATACACACTTTTTTAAATTTCAAAATAAAAAATGTTTTTGGCATGGGAAGTTCGCATATAACAACAGAAAACTACACAAAAATTCAAACTGTATTTGTGATATTATTAAATTGAATTTAATGAAGGTATCAAATAACTATTTCTTTTTATAAAACAATGAAAAAAGCATTTTAAAAGTAATATCAAACGGTAAATGCATGTAGAAGCAATTGATAAAACTATCAAAGATGCAAGACTCCTTTTAAATGATAAAACCTACGTAAATATTTCAATAGGTGTATCAGGAAGTGCTGACTACCACAGATAATAAATAATACCAATATAAAACAAAAGTAAAAAAAAGAAAGAGTATAAATAGGAAACAAAAGATTTAAACAATAAACGATAACAATACACCTTTTTTGCGTGCTCAACGCAACAGCATCAAGTGATTGCATCAACAGAAGATTATAAAGATTAATATTAAAAAATCCTAAAATATAATTTAGAATGTAGAAGAAAATATTCAAATTGGAAGGAATGAATGAATGAGAACTTGAATGACGAACTTTCTCGAAGGACACTCGACATTGAAGTTCTAAAAATGGACAAAATTTTCTGTCAAGGGTTAGATTATAAATCAAAAGTAAACCCTTTCTGGCCTGAATTTTGTCCGACCTCAATACAAGAAACATTTTGAAAAAATAAAGAGGCAAAAAATCCTTAATAAAAATCCAAAAGATACTAAAGCTTGTAAAATAAACTTACCCTCTCTGCCGAAATTATGATGAAGACAAGATACGCCAAAACGTACGATGACAAAGGCAGTAAAAAGTTCTGGAAGCTAGCAAACCTAGCTCCATCTATGAAGAAAAATTCTAACTAATTAATCAGAAGGAAAAAGGTTAATATTTAGACAGCTATAACAAATAAAATTAAAATAAACTATTAATAAAGAAAAATTATAAACTTTTTATACTCATTTGAAAAAACTATTAACATTAATGAAAGAATCTGGGAATCCGTTGTCTTTAAGAATATTCTTTAGATTATCTAAAGCTTTAACAAAATTAGAATGGTTATTACAAATTCTGTTAATTCTATTAATTTGAGAAAAAATGGAATTCTTTAAAATTTTATAAAGAAGATTTGTATGAAAATGACAAAGTGTAATAGCCTTAAATTTGAACTCTTTTCTTTTATCAACCACAGACTATCAATACTGTTACTACCACAGACATATCAATAGGACATGTGCTATCCATGGAAAATGGAACGAATTATTATTACCCGCTCACTTATGATGTTTGTCATTTTTAACATGAAAATTAAATTATGTATCAAATTTGATACAGTATGCGGTGAAAGGTTAAATACACATATTAGAATATTATCGAAATAAGTTTATGATTTGTTGCATGACAGAAAATATATAATTGCTTATTTTTAGTAAAATTAAGTTGTGTTTTATTGCTATTGAATAAATAACTATTACTTCCTGCGCAGCATATAATGACTCATAAAGCTTAAAAAGAGAATGAATTTAATACTGAATTTTGAAATAAAATTAATATTATATATATATATCTGCATTTCAGGGGCCCCTTTTAGCCCGGGCCCCAGGAGCACGCCTGTTGAGCCTTGTCTTTAATCCGCCCCTGTATGTATTCATTTGTTTGCGTATATTCTTTTACTTAAAGATCTTCCATCATAGCTTGTGAAGTTATTTGAAAAGAGGGCCACAAAAAAATTTAAGGCTAATTAGAAGAATATTTTACCAACCCAAATAGCAAAGAAGGTTGCGTAAAGGTTGCCATTTCACTTTCCATAGGCTGACAGTGAAAGCATTTCCGCGCAAACCGTTTCGAAAACCATTGTCGCAAGGTTTACATAGGAAAGCTTTTCATGAACTACCACACTGACAATGTTTGAACGACAAGTCCGCGAAAGCACTTCCGCGCAAATCACTTCAGAAACCATTCCCGTAAAATCGACTTAGGAAAGCTTTCTATGAACCACCTGTCCCAACTTGTGTAGCCCCGTCCGGTATAGTGGTTATTGCGTTTGCCTTCCAACTCCATGAACGCGGGTTCGATCCGCGGCTCGAAGGAATGTGAAGTTTTATCACAATCTACAACGAAATCGTGCAAGTAAGTTCAATGAATAATCAAATTAATTGAAATTAATAATTAAGCTTTGATTATAAATAAGATTCCTAATTAATTGACATTCCAGATAACTCTAAGTTAGACTAAGATAACGTCAGAAGACGGGGGATGAAAAAAGGGGTTGGCCCCTCTGTAGGAGTACGGCTTTGAAGAGGGGATTGGAAAAGGAAGGTTGAACCCCTCTGTAGGAGTATGGCTTCCGATGGGAGAAGGGGGTTCTATTTTGTCCGCCGAAGGAGGGCTCTTAACAACCTTCTGAAAGGCCTGAAACAAGCTTGGGGAAATCATACTAAAAACCTTACAGAAAACCTTGTTTCTTGTTGACTATCTAACCTTTCTTCTACCTTGCCGAAAGGTTCAACCCTTGTCATGGAAAACTTTGTGACAGCCCTTTACCCTTGCCGACGACAAGATTTCCAAAACCGTTCAGACAAGCTTTCTTTGCTATCTGGGAAGCATCGCTACAGAAACAAAAGATGAAAGTTCTGGTTTCTTACTTAAATATATTTCATACATTTTTCATTAAGAACGAGCAAAGTGATTAAGTTTCCGGCATTAGCTTAAAGAATGCTCGCTCATCGTTTAAATCGATGGCTTATTTCATCGAAATTTGCAATATTCATCTCGACTAGTTTTGTCTGGACATATTATTCCTGTCGTGTGTAATATTTGCATCATAACATTCTTTAACCTTCTTTCAGGCCCAAAAAAATGCTAACAGATTCGGGCACAACTTATCTGTGACATAAAAGTTAAAGATAGCTAAAGTTAAATTTTGGCTTAGGTTTAAGGAAAAGCTTATGAAACTGACTGGACAGATTGAGGCCACATAAGGGAATAAATTTGACTTTAGTCATTCCTTTATAAAGAAAATTTGTCCAGTTTAGAACTACAATGGCGTGTGGTCTCTGAAGAAGTATCGCCATTCTAGTTCTTTTCCATTTTTCTTCCAATTTGCTTTCATTTTAATTGTTTTTCTTAATTTCTAATTTACCTTTTTGTGTTTTAATTATTTGATAATTTCTGTTGTTAAATACTATTATTTCTGTTGATTAATTTTAGGAAAATTCTGATGATGCAATCACTTAATGGTGCTGCGTTGAGCGCGCATGAAGGTGTATTGTTGTCATTATTATTATTGTTTACTTTTTCTATTTTTCTATTTTTTCTTTTTAACTTAATTTTTGAATTTGTAATTTTGTTTCTTGTATTTTATTAGAAGTAGATGCATATGCGCCTTTCTGTATAATACAAAAAGAATTTCAATTAATTTTAATTTAATTTCTATTAATATTTAAATTAATTTTTGTTAAATTTGATCAATTATAACTGTTATGAAATTGAACTATTCTGTTATATAAAGTTATATTTGCGTTTTTAAATAACTTTTTTGTATTTCCTTGCAATTTAAACAAACGAAATGTCCAGGAATTCAGGAGAGAGTTGACGTTTGATCTCCCTTAAGACTCCTTAGCAACGACAACTGTTGTCGTTAAGAGCCTGAAGTAATTTCACATTTTTGAAACAACATATTGGAAATAACTTTAAATATCATTGAATCAGGGGCTGCGACACAGGTATACGAACTTTTGAAATTATATAAAAAGAAATATTGAGAAAAATCTTGCAAATCAAAAGAGAAATTCTTGCAAATCAAAAAAAATTGAGAAATCAAAAATGCAAACGTAAATGAATGCAACTTCTCTACCAGATTAACGTGCCCCTCATGTACATCAAGACAGCACTAGAGAGAAAACCACGATACTCTAGTATGAGTGAAAGGGAGCCTTTAAGTTACTAGAGGTACCATGCCTTTCACAGTAGAACCCCGCACTTATGCACGAACAAATATAGGGGTTTTATCTCACGGATTGGATGAGCCCGATGGAAGGTTAATAGGGACGTTGCTATTAGATGTTAGAAAGGGATAGCCACAATCAATTAACTTCTTGTTTTTATATGTTTCTTAAGCAATTCCATATTGTTTACTAAAGAAATTTGCCGCAGAATTTCATTCATTCAATTTACATTCTCGAAAAATTTTAAAATTATCTTTATCTCTTAACTGCTTTTCGAAAAATTCTTTGAAAACAATATCAAGCAAGACGGGAGAAAAATTCTAGAAAGTAGAAAGAATGAAATTGTTTTAGTATATAAAATATCCATGCCTTCTATTTTCAGTATATAAATTAATATTTATTCAATTTAAACGCTGAAAGATTCGCGGTGCTATATTATTTCAATGACATATTTTCCAAAAGCTATGAAAAGATTTCTTTTTAATAATAAACATGATATTGCGCTGAAGAAATTTTAATTTCATTTTAATGATGAATGTTTTCCATGCACCTTTTCTAACATCGTGTTTATATTTTGAGTTAATTTATATTGAATACCTACAGGGTGTCCAACAAAGGACTCCCTCATTTTAAAATTAAATAACTCGGCAACGGAGATCGATAGAAGAACGAAACCAGTGATATGCTTAGTCTAAAAGCCGTAAAAATCTGATACAAAAGTTTCAAAATTAGTTATAAATGTTGCCGACAGGTGGCGCTGCAGGTTGTAATAGCTATTCAGAATCCGATAAGAAATCTATAAACTGTCCTTGACAAGCACGAAAAATACCTAATTTGAATCGATTGTGATGTGATTGCAACGATTACTTGCAAATGACAGTTTATAGCTTTCTTCTCGAAATCTGAACTGTGATTACAACGTACAGCGCCACCTGTCGGCAACATTTATAACTAATTTTGAAGCTTTTGTATCAGATTTTTACGGCTTTCAGACTAAGCATATCACTGGTTTCGTTCTTCTATCGATCTCCGTTGCCGAGTTATTTAATTTTAAAATGAGGGAGTCCTTTGTTGGACACCCTGTACATTGAATATAAGAGTGGCCATCTAATATTTCTTGCTACCTCGTCGACACAAATTGCACTATGGACTTGAATCATCATCACACTACCATGGAAATAGTATTGCAAAACGGGCAAAACATGGACTTGATTTACTTTAAAGACAACCATTCACTTGAAGTATAGCCATGTCATTTGTCCTAAGTGAAGCTTTATTCACCCGTTTTAACCGAAAAATACAGGCACACCATTCACTTGTATTTCAAAGGACGCTAACTCTGAACGAAGGTAGTAGGAGCTATCTTCTTTCCCTCTCTACAGCTGCTTGTTAATCGCTTTTCGATTTTCCCCAGTCAGCAGATTTTAATTTATGCTACCCTCGAAGCGAGGCTTCAATCTACACATTGTTCTTTTCCCTAGCCTTTTTCAGGGTCCCTCTGAAGCGAGATTTTAAACTCCAGCGTTTACACTCCGATTTCAGTCCAGACGGAATTCCAACCACCACAAGCCATTTGGATGATTTCCATAGATTTTTATGGCTTTTTCCTTCGCGTTCCTGTTTATCTGTGAAGTGAATGGCAGGCTTAACTCTGAGCACTTCATATTTTTTTAATTTTTTTGAAAATAGGGTTTGCATTTAGCAATGATATTTGTCTAATTTATCGTAGATTAAACATTATTAAGGTATAAACTCCCATACGGAACATACTCTATGTTTTTGTATATGGTGATACAATAGTTTTGTCTTAAAAGGTCCCACTAAAATCATTATATGTTTTCTTTCTTTACAAAAGAATAATTTTGTTGAAGGTATTATTTATTTAAATTATCATCATCGAGAACAACAACATATGCTGACGATCCATTTTTCAAAGACATTTGACAAGTGGAATCGAAATCGCTCGGACAGATAATTAAAGGGATATACGACTGTCAAACATCGAAAATTTTTCATTATATGAATATATATATATATATATTATTCCCCTGTCTTTTCTGAACAATTTAAAACAACCCGAATTAAAAAATTCCCATAATTATGAAAAATATGAAGGAAAATGTATCAGCTATTCAACATAAACATTGAATTGAATCTTTAAAGCGCTTTATCTCAAAATGTGTTTTTTTTTATATTGAGCGCACGATATCAAAAGAACTATTGATTATTTTCACATAAAATTTTTACAGAATATATATTGTGCTATGTTCTACAAATTGAGCCACACTTTTGTACATATTTTCTCCAACGAAGTTTTCTGGGCGTTTAGAAATGTTGAAATTTTAACAATTTTTAACATATTTATTTTAAATTGGTATATAAAATAGAAATGAAATTTAAATGTTAATAAATTGAGGCTCAGTTCCTTTAACAGACTGTTGGGATTACTTAGATACCCAAAATATTGTGTTTAGACCAATATTTTATCCGTAATCATGCGTGCAAGGTGACTATCTCATTTTTTCTCCAAAAATTATACCCATATTTATTACTCTCTCAAATAAATACATATCTATATTAAGATTTGAAAATGAGTGTTGTAGCGGTTACAATTCAGTGCCTTCTCCTTTTTAAGGTAGGTGGCGCTACTAGAGCCGTCCGGGGTTTTCCCATGATGCCTCTCTCTTCTTCTACTGTGTACTTGTCTTGTGTTGTTCTCTGTCTTGCGTCTTGTACCTTTTAATGTACTGTGTCGTGGAACTTAGCCATCTAATAAAAATGGTTTCTGAAATTGAATTAATTCTTCCATATCAACATGAGTCTCGTCCCTCTACAGTGCACAATATCAGAAAGAACAGATATTTTTCTAGAAGAAAAAATTTAGTTTTGAAATGCTTTGTTTCATTGATATAATGTATCGAATTTGACAGTTTTCCACCATTTTTTCGAGGTTTAAGAGTCGTATGTCCCCTTAAATAATTCAAAGTAAACACGGAGTAAAAGTAAGAAAAGCAAGGACAGTTACACTTCATTTTCGTGGCTAAACTGAATGAAATCCATGTTTATTTTCTGTTTTGTCTGACAAGTTAATATGTATTCCCAAAACAATTTCAACAGACATATGCCAAGATTTATCTCATCCAAATTCGAAATTTTGGAACACGGGAAGGAAAAAGCAATCGTCAGTTTTAAAAACCGATGGGCATTACCATAGCGGCTTGGCAAAACTGGAATTCCAACAAACTCAAAATCCAGCGCTTCATGTGCCGATTCCAATTTGGAGCCTGGGGCGAGGGTAGCGGCACGATCAAAGGGTCTGCCTAGATTGGGACCTCGCTGCGAGGGTTGAAATGAATCTCGAAATCTCCTGTGTAAGGGGAAGAGGAGGGTCACTGGGTGTAACAAGGCGGGTCAATACAGAACAAAAAATAGTATTGATTTGCAGATTTGATGTCTTGTTCTGAAGGCGGGAGGAGGAGTAGGGTGGATGGAAGGTCGGTGGTTTTGCACTTTGGAGCCTCTAGTGAATGACGTGCCTCATTTTCTGACTTAAATTTGTGGAAATAAAACAGTCTTGGTACAAATGGAATGGAATGGAGGACAGATGAATTGCCGGCTTAACAAGTATTGTTTGCACTTAACAATGATATTTGCTCGTTTGCCATATAATTCATTATAATGGTTCCTGCACAAAGGTTGTAAGACATAACCTCGCATATAAAATGTAATCTACGCTATTTTGCTGTGCATTATGATACATTATTTTTATCTTAAATATTCTAAAGGAAATTGTTATTTCTTTTCTTTCTCTACAATAATAAAAATTCATTCTATTGAGGGCATTATTTACTTAAGGTATCCGACTGTGTTCGGAGACATTTTTTTGAAAAATAACTTATATATATTTTTTAATGTTATTTGAAACTGCATATGTTAAAACAAAATATTGTAAAAAATTAGGCTTTCAAAATAATATTTAAGAAAAACGGAGAATTTGAAGAAAACGACTAAAATATTTGCCTTACGCTTACAGCCATAGACAAAATCATATTCTAAATATATACATAAATCCTTCTAGGGTACACTTTTATGACAGTTATCTGTGTTATGCTCTAAAATTTCTTGTACTTCAAAATGGTTTGAGATATATGGCTGAACATAGCTACTAAACTGGTAATTTTCATAAAAAATCTTTTCGTTTATATTTAAGCACTTAAAAATAATACTTGATTTTAAATTATCCTTAGTTTTTTAGAAAATCATCAAGCATGTACAGAAAGAATCTCAGAAAATTTCGCATCGACACTTGAATAACTTTTGAAAATCATTGTTACGGTCATTAGTTTTTCCTCAAATATCATTTCTCAGAAAACACATTTAAAGTTTCATGCAACATAAAATAATGCTTACAGTTCGGTAATAAGACAGCTGTAACTCCATTTTGTAATTCACGTAGAGAAAAAAAGTGGGAGACAGTTTAGAAAGCTGATTAAACAGGCTGCAAAATTAAGTCATAATTTTTTTTTTTTTTTTTTGATAGTTTCATCAGGAACGACGATTTAAACCAGTCTGATACCTTAAATCATCATCAGCGAAAGCAACAACGTATGCTGACGATCCATTTTTCAAAACAATTTGACGGTGGAATCAATCGGTCCGACAGATGAATAAATAATTCAAGTAAACACGGAGTAAAGTGAGGAACATAAGACAGCTGCCCTCATCCATCATTTCAGCACTGCTGCTCCGACAAGAGGGGCAGCTGCAGCAGGTAGGAGCAGCGGAATAGCAAATCCGGACGACCATCATCCGAGTTGTTACTCTCGAGACAGAGCACAGCCGTGACTCAATTAGGCAGCCATCAGACCGGGTGCAGTATTGTGTGAATGGAATGATGAATTGCCTGCTTGTCAGTAGCACGTATGATCAAACTTGATAAAAGATACAGAAACGAATGCCCACGGGGTGGATGTTTCGTAAATAATTAAGGAATACATTTCTTTGAAATCTGATGTTTACTAAGCAAATTTACAATTTATCTTTCATGGATGGATTTGTGACGTTCACTTAAATACCTTACAGAGATCCCAGTGAAATTTTCCAACAAACGAAAAATAAACTGGATATTGTTTAATATTAAATGACAGAAAAGCATGCTTTTCATTTGAGAGTTTGATCCACCGCGTAACTTTTTTTGGCTAAATCATGTTCTCTAAAAAACTCATTAACATTCCGCAGGGCGAATATGATCTGTGAGAAGAAGCATCCATAATTTTTGTACCCCAGTGCGGGTTTTACAGAGAAATGTGTGGGACCTCTAGCCTTCCGTGGATCGTGGTTTTCCCTCGAATGCTCTTTTTTGATGTACCGAAAGAGCACGTTAATCGAGTAGATGAGTCGCGCTCGATTTAAGATTACATTTTGATTTCTCAAATTTTCTCAATGTTTCTTTTTTATATTCTTTCAAAAAGTTCGTATACGGGAAATCAAACGTCAACTCTCCTGAATTCTGGCCTTTTTTGTTAGTTGAAATTACAAGGAAATACAAAAAAAAAGTTGTTTGAAACGCAAATGTAACTTTGTATGAACGAATAGTTCAGTTTGTTAAACTTTTCCTTAAGCCTAAAAGCAAGCATTTAACTTTAAATCTCAAAGATGAGTTGCGCCCGAATGTTTTAGCATTTGTATTGCGACCAACCTATGGTGAAATATACTTATGAAAAAGCGTCGGTTTCTTTATTATTGAAATTATGGGTATATTTAGTAAAGCATTTCTTGTTGGTAATCTCAAAGCATTTATGATTTTCTCTTTTATGATTCATAATTATCTAGAGCTTAACAGTGATATTGTTTAATCGAAGGACGAAAATGTTATGATTTGATTCATACTATTTGAAGTATGTGTAGCAATTTGAAATATGAATAGTTATTTTTTTTAGACAGCACTGCTTTTGAAAAAGGAGGTTTATATGATGATTATTAATACAAGAACTGAGAAACTTATCTCTGATGAATTTAAAGAAATGAAGGTTAATGTGGGTTTACGGTACACACTTGCTTCGTTTCTCTTAAGATCATAACTCTTTGCCGCCAAGAACGGAAATGAGAGAGCTTTTGTTTTGGTTGCGCAATAGTATTTTTTAAGAATGACATCCGCGCATGCGCGGAAATTCATCTTTCATCGCTCTTTTTTACTCTGCACGCCATATTGCGCCTCATTTCCAATGGACTGTTCTGTTTTATCTTCGATGTGATTGGTCGATTCATTTCGAATATGAATAAAACTTCGTTTAAGTCTTCGGTTTTGCATATCTGTTCAGTACTCTGAATTTTATTCTGTGTGTTTCGGTTCTCAATGAATAAGCGAAGCTAAGAATATTCTGCTATGCTAAAGCGACCACTGATGTTTTTAACTTACAAAAAAATTTGTCATACACACTTGAAATACCAGAAACATTGCGTGTGGAAATTCTCGTTTTTCGATTATTTTAAAACCTAGATTCCTAAAGTTCAATGAAAAAGCAGAAGCTACTAGTTTCCT
>BGPR01010783.1:9156-21833 GCA_013235015.1 Araneus ventricosus
ATTAAACCTAGAAAAGCTTTGTCAACATAAGTTGAAGACAGATTTTCAACTTAAGAAAATTTTTAGAACGGCAACGTAGTAAGCTACTGTTCGAATCAAGAAGTTAATGTGAATGCAATTTTTTGTTTCTGCTGCCGCCTTTTTGATTTTGTACAAATGTCCTTAGCACCAGCATTGGGATTTTATGATTGGAAACAGATGTACGAACAGTTATCAGCACATGAGAAATCTCCAAATCATATGGAAGCTTGTTCAGTAAAAGAATAAAATGACGAAGGGCCGTAAATTCTTCAAATGACAAAAAAACCCAAAATGAAGATTGGACATTGGAGAGAAGTGTGCAAACGTTTAGTATATGTGGTTGTGTTTTCAAAAGAAAAAAGAGGAAAAAAAGATGTACTATATGGCAAAAACAGTCGAAACTTTTTAAAGCTATTTGCATTCATTGGAAAATTTTGCGACATTAATGCTGACCATTTGAGAAAAGCAACGTCTAATGAATCATATATTCATTACCGAGAAAAAAACTATCGAAAATGAAATCATAAGGCTACTTGGATCCAAAATCGAGGAACAAATTTTGAAGGAAGTGTCAAAAGCGGGCATATTACTCCATAATTTTATACTGCACACTGGACAGATGACATTTGCTAAAAGATTTGTATGGTGCATTACAGGTGCAGAAACTTGCATGAAAGAGAACTTTTTGGATCCATTCCAAACGAACATTCAATCGGTGATGCTTTAATAGAGAAACGTTTAGTATAACTGAAAGAGATGAAAAATTCACTGAAAAATATGCTTGACCAAAGCTATCATAATTAGGCCAACATGAAGGGAAAAATACAGGTGTCCAAATAGTATCCTGAAAATCAACCATCGGGAATTTTATGTTTTACTAGCTGTTACCCGCGACTTCGTGCGCGAAGAATTTGAATTATTAATTTTTTTAAATTCACGAATGTAAATGTTTCGTTACATGTTGAAAGGGGAAATTAAAAGTTTTGACGATTGATAATACATAATTGGACGACTAACAGGAGTGTATGCTGTTATAGTTAGGTAATTTGTTTATCTATGCTAACACACTTTTGTATACGACGTTTTTTGTTTTACGTTTTTCGCACGGATGTAGATGTTTTATGGTCTGGACACATGTGAACACGCCACACATAGTTGCCCATGGGGAAAATATGGTTTTTCCAAATGTACGCCTGAACCTTCGAGTGTCTGGCCCTGAGCCTGCCAAATGCTAATTTTAAAGGGAATTTCTACCTTTTGAACTTGGATGGTAAATCCTTCGGTATTATCGGAATGCATGAAATTAAAACACTCTCGTTTTTAAACACACTCACGACGTTTGGACCTAGGTGTGTAATTTGTAACCGTGCGCAGTCTCGGTACATCGAGGTTACGTGTCAATAGTACTGACACACCGACTTGTAATCTCAGCTTGTCGGAAGGTACCCCTGACAATTCTAAGGAGTTGGAAGAACTTGTTATCTGTTATATGAAAAAGTTGATGTTACTTGTTATTAACCATTAGCGCATCTACAGGTAGATATTCTGTAATACCTCCCTCCATTTGTGACATATTTTTATTTTATTTATCTGACCTAAACTTTCATTAATGAGTGCCAAAATTACCAATTCAAAAACCATTCTCTTATTCCTCATATATTCTTCGTTACTGTAAATTACATCATTGTACTCAATGGTATCATCAGGCCCTTATTATCTGTGGAATATACCAACCATCATGCTATATGTCATCCTCTTCTATCATTCAAAAGAATACATAAAACAAATTACTATATCGTCGCATATTTCCCTTTAGTTATAATTAACATTAGTTTCTAATTATTAATCCAAAAACTCTTGCAGCTATATCATATCTATCAATAGATTTCTGTCCCGGTGTCAATTTATCGACAGCTTCTTGAATGAAATCTGATATGGAAAAGATACAAATATAAAAAACTAAAATTAAATAGACTGCAAACTCGAAAAATGAAAATCAAGCGTCGAGTTGAGTAATTTCAGTTATTATTCCATAAATAAATGATTTGTTTATTTTCTCAGAAAGATCAAATAATCGCGGCTTTCTTTACGATCACGTGATGTTTGACATTAAAAATAAGTTATTCCACGAGTAGTTTGGCCGTGAAAGCGTAATAAACAGACAGACAGACACACTTTTTCTCATTTAATATATTATTAAGGATTTATTATTTATTAGGAAACGCAGGTAAAAATGACAGGTGATATGAACTGCAGTGATTTTTTAATCTAATTAAATAAGCTTTAGAATTCTTTAAGAACCAATGTAAACATTGCCAAATGATATTTGAAAAAAAATAAACAGAAAAAATAATGGCAAAGTAATTACACCGTTGCCTAGCAACTCATCAGTATCAACTCTAGTATCATTAAATTTGATTTATTTTAAAATCGTCTGCGTGTCAACTTTTTATTAAATTTTGAAAAATTAATAAAAATTGAAGTAAAAATGTCACATATATAAAATTAATATCATTAAAAAGGTAAGATTTTGAACTTTAAGATGGTATAAAAATAATTTGCGGGGGATAATTTGCTCCTAACTTACAGCGGAAAAACTGTTTCGGTTATTTTTTAATTAACTGACTGTTTAATTAACTTTTGGGCTTTAAAAAGTTGACAATAATCTTCCCCTTGTCTTAATTAATAAGTGTGCAAAGTTTGGTTAAAATCAGTGCAGTGGTTTAGGAGGAGATGTGGAACATAGATACATACAAACATACATACAAACATATATACAAACATACATACCCACAATGACTTTTATTTATATTAAGATGTACTACCCAATCCCTAAACTTAGCTCTTATTGAAGCTCCACAACCCTCTCTGGACGCTGTGAAATTCCTTAATATTTTATAGAAAATTTACAACTTCTTTGTATCCTAAACTTTTTGTTGGATTGTCTTGAAGAAGCATGTTCCCAGTATAACGTTCAAGCGCGGTCACTCTGCTAGAGTTTGGTTTGGGGTTTACTGCTAGAGTTATCGCTAGATAAAAAAAACTGATGCATTAGCCAAAAATCTTGTCTTGAGTTTGGTAAAGACGGTAAAAAGTTTAAGTTTGTTGCTAGTCTTGTCATTTTGAACTCAGTTCTCTTCAAGGTCTATGTCATAAGTAAGATATTACAGAGTTGAAAGATAGATGTGTCTAGTGCAGTAGAAATGATTGGCAAAACAAGACAAGCTATGGTAGAAATTAGATCAGACTAGTTGCTTCAAAAGGTTCTGGTTGATGCACGTGACCTCTGTAACAGTATTGAGATTGAAGAAGTATTTCAAGAACCAGAAGTTCGTCAACTGAAAAAAAAAGAAATATGATTATGAATCTATAGAGAAGCTCCTTCAAAGGAGATTCAAGCAAACCTTCTATTTTGCTTCTACTTTTTTATTCTGAATGTCACAATAAACTCTTTGCAGGAACGTTTCGAAGAACTAAACGGCTATACATAAAAAAAATGGTTTTTAAGTAATATCATAAAAGCGAAACACAATAAAATTTTAGGCACGTTCAAAGACCTTTATTTGTCCTTGAATGACGGTAATCTTAATGATGTAGATCAGTGATTCCCAACCTTTTTGGTTGTGCGGACTACCTTTGTGTAAAAAATATTTTGAGGCCCACTAACTAAATATACAAGTAAAAAAATGCAAAAAAACACACAGTTTTAGCCTCCATTATCCGGCTAGCTCACAGGAAGTGAAAATGACGGCTAAAATAAGTTGAGCCATAGTTGAATTAAAGTAAATTTATTGTTCACACATCTTCCACATAGAATTATTTTGGATTAACTAAGTTTACATTACATTTAAGTTACAATATTCAACTCTCTACGCATGTCGAGTTTTGTCCGTCCCTGTGAGAGGGATAAAAGGCACCTTCTCGCACGAAGTCTCAAGTCACTCTGTCTCTCGTTCATCTCCGGAGAGTCAAAGGAACTTGCAGCGCCATCCACCGGCAGGAGGGCGAGACAAAATGTCATTGTCACAACACACACACACACACATATATATATATATATATGAAGGTGAAATGTCGACTGTCTGAGTCAAGGAGAAGACGTTTGTTGAGTCAATCTTCTTTTATTCAGTCATTGAGGATATTTCTTCATAGGTAAAGGATTCAGTTCTTACTTAGCTCCATGACCAGAAATTCAAAGTTAACTCGCGAAGCAGCACGACGTTGCTATTCGCTTACATGTTGGAGTCAAAAAAGGCAGATAGGAATGCGCAGAACGCTCAAGTACCCAGAGAAGGGAATTTTCCCGGAACGAACTCGAGACTCGAAAAGAATGTTGTAGTGCGCTTATTACGATAGAAGTAGAAGTAATTAAAATGAGGTGTCGTTAAAAGTGATTTAAGAATTAAAGAAGTTGAAAAATTAAAATATCACATATATATCATATGCACTACGTGTCAATAGTTAGTAAAGCTTACTTTAAAAGGACTGAAAATGTATTGTTTAGGAAGCAAAACACTTTATTGTTACTCCTTTTTTCACACAGCTGTCACAATGTAAGAAAACTCAAAAACAAGCGGCCAGGATTCAAAATAAAAAACCCAATGAGACTGTTTGTCCCCCACGTGGGAGTCAATATCTGGATTAAAATTTGACTGTCTCAACCTCAAGTCCCTTTCTACATTCAGTTTGTTGCTGTACTTACGTTTCAAAAAAACTAAAGTTGTGAAAGCGTATTCGCGCAATTAAGTGGTCGAGGACCCCATCAAATGTCGCGGTGCAAGTTTGGCAATTGCTGGATACTGTTGCCGAACATTTATCCACAACGTGACAAATGACATTGTTTAAAAAACGATTTTAGATTCTGGTTTCATGATAGTTCAATTAACGAGTATTCTTCATTTCATGGTATACTTTCACATTCTTTACCTATTACTTCGACTCGCGAATAGTGTTCCGCGGCCCACTAATAAGCTATTCATGGCCCACAAGTGAGCCGAGGCCCATAGGTTGGGAACCGCTGATGTCGATGGTTTCCAACTTCCCCAAGAAATATTAGTTGTGTTAATTCTACTACCAGACAAAGTGTCTAGCTGTTGGAGATTCTAACTTACTTCAATAGAAAGAGGGTTGCTGCAAATTTTCGAAATCTTTCAGTGGCTTTGAGTATTTTGATGACTTTCCGAGTAATTGTATCTGATGGCGAGAGAAGTTTTCTAAACTGAAACTTATCAAAACGCTTCTGCAATCCACCATGTCCCAAGAGCGAGCGACTAGTTGGCTTAGCAACCATGACAACTGAACGGGACCTAATTGAAATTGAGAAGAAATTTTACTGATAAAAAGCAATAAAAGTTAATTTTTGAACAGAACTTATAATACTGTTTTAAAATGAAGTCGATTATTTTTAAAATAAATTTGTTGAATACATTTAGTTTTCTACATAATCTTAAATATATCTGAAGTTCAAAAATTCTCACCATAATAGTATCCAATCATATTTGCGGGTTAAACATGCATATTTTTGTATAAAAGTTTGTTTGGCATTTAGAATACAGACATAATAAAATTTAAAAAATACGTTGTCTATGTGTGTTGGGGGGCGAAATATTGAAGCTTTGTCAGGTTGGAAAAATGATCTCGGGCCTCCTCTGACTAATCACTAAAATAAGTTAAAATAACTTTTGAAATAATTAAACTTACTTACTTACTAAACCAGTGGCGAATCCGGGGGGCTATGGGGCTGAAGCCTCCCTCCCCCTCGAGCTAAACTAGAATTCTTGATTTTATTTAAAATCACTTCAGCTGTTTGTTATTAATTTCCCTTAAAAAAATCGGGACAACATTGCTTGCTGACTTTGACAGGCTCGAAAATTTTCCCACTTTTGAACTCGTTCCGCTCGCCCTTGTAACGTTGACGCGGTCGAAAACATTTTTTGGCTAGTTATTTCATTGTGTTTTTTATAAATTATCGAAAGTATTGCAGTGTTCCTTATGATTCTTATTGTCAGGTGAATGAAGTCTGTAAAGTTAAAATGTTTTGGTTCACCTAAGCCATGAGGTTTGACATTCGTCACGACGATACAAAATGTCTTATGACCTCAGACCCAAATACTGGATTCGCCACTGTACTAAACTAAGATTTAACCAAAGCCGTTCGAGATCTAAAACTGCCAGAAATGACTGGTAATTAGAGCTAGTAACGAAGATGTATAGAATATCTACTGCTCAAGAACTGTCTTACAGCTCGCAGAACCCAATGGGCAAAATGTGTCATGCCAAACCTTATATCGAAGATTAGATGAAATTGCTTTATATGTGAGGAGTGCCGTAACGTATATTCCTCTCACATCTTATCACCATGAATATTGTATGCTATTCTTTCATCAGCACTATTCTTGGATGGACGATGGCTTGCGTTCTCTTTACTAATGAGTAGCGATTCGCCTACAAACTGATCGCCATAGCCAATTCATCTGGAGTCGTATTATCTGCTAAAATGCTAGTCACGAGATTCTTTTGCAGGAGGTAGCGTATATATAATGTGGATGCATGATGGCCTTGTCGATAAAAGATTAAATACAGGGCCGGTTTCACGTAAAGCCCTGAATACGTCTCTTAAATAGCGACACGTTTAATCGTCCGCCATTTTGGGGCTAACCACCACTCTCTCCCTAAGCCTGCTATTGAGAAATGCGGAGTTTCGTTTATTGAATGTGGATTTTATTAAGAAATGTTTACAGATTCCCAATATAACTTAAATACCTAATGATCTAGATATGAAAAAAATCATTTTTACTTTAAATAATAATTTATTTTTATATTAAAACACATACAAGTAAATGCGTGTTTTGAAATAATTCCCAATCATTTTGAAGAATAATTTTATTCAATTTTTTATAAGACTTTCTAAGTTATAAATTTCTCTAAAACAGGGTTGATAAAAATGATGAATTTTTTAAAAAACCAAAAAAAAAATCGGATTTTTTTAATTTAAATTAGATTTTTTTAATTTGAATTTATTTAAGTATAGTATTTGATACAAACGTATATGTTAATTTAAACTGTTCAAGCTACAGATCCAAATCAATTAATACATGCAATTTTTTTACATATAATTAAAAATATATATAATTAAAGATATATATAAGAATAATTCATAAATCAGTAGAAAATAATTACTTACAATAGGATTTTCTGCTTGTTAATACTTACTTTTCAATTATCTATATCATAATTTAAATAAAGGATGCTTACTGTTATTTGGACATTTTATTCCTTAAAACACAGTGTAGAATTATGTATTTATTCAATTATATATACTCAAATTTGATATTTTTAATAGTAGTTCTTGAATTTATGGCTTTATATAAAATAATTTATTTTATCTCTGAAGCGGCAATTCTCATGCCAATGCTCTTGCTAGAACATTTTTTTACCTTCCTCAGCTCTAAAGTTCCATTTTTCTTTTTAATTAAAAATGTATTCTGTGAGTGACAAAAATACTAACAGGTTTAACCATCAAATTACAGCATTGAGGAAACTGTTTAAAATGCTTCATAGAAGAACTTAAAAATAATGACTTCAATTGCTTTAAATCCAATTCTGCTTTCAGAACTTTTTCTTCTTTAGACCTGAAAAGATTTTCAACGTGTTTTAAAACAGTGAATACTTCCTCAGACACATAAACTAAACTGTTTACATCCCTTCTAAATCAGACAGTGTTCCAATACACCTGGGGCAAAGTTTGCTTCTGCTTAAAATAATTTTCCCAATACAGCCACATAAATAGTACAGTGAATTTTCCTCACTCTCTGGCAATGCAATTTCAACAATTTCATTGTGCATCTCCATATCAGTTTTATCAAAGTCAATAACGAAGCACAATTTTTCAGCATGGGTGGTATTTAAGAAATCACTTTCAGGGTCACATACTTCAATCTCACTTTTTTCAAAGTCAATATCAAAACTTAAACACTTTCATCGGAAAATTCTTAAGCAATGAAATTTTTATTCTCAGAGTAGAGTTGAAATATGGGTCATCAATTAACTTACATGACACGTACAGGTAAATAATTTAATAGGCGAGCATATCAAATGCAGTTTAATTTGTTAGAATTCCCTTTGAAAAAAGATACTTGCATTACATTGCTAATAGAAAATATCATTAAAAATCTTGAGTAAGTGTATAAATAATTAATTGAATTCAAACTTACCACACACAATTTGCTATTTTCATTTGGAATCCATTTATCTCTCCCGATCCTATGCAGCCACCGTTTTCGTCTATCTTCATTACGTTTACCTACAGGTAAACAATATAATTTGAATCCCGATTTCGCGTTGTTCGAAAATCCAACTTCACAACAAGTGGGCATCTTCAAATTTTAAAGTATCTATTAAACGATATAAATATAAAAGCGAAAATGGAGAAAATAGATAGAGTGTATAATGTTAAAAGCGTGATACACACATTCAAGCGAAGCCCCAAAATGGCGGCTTGTGACTGGCAACGTCCAATCAAAATCGAAAGCGACACGAAGTCGATGGGTAAAAGAGTGTCGCTACTTAAGAGACGTATTCAGGGTTTTAGTTCCACCGTTAGCTACCTCGCAGCCCCATTTTGCATTTCATTTGTCGAAGTTCAACCTCTCATAATGAATATTGTAATAAATGTTTTATTAAGTATTTTAATGAGTTATTGATATTTAAAATTCAATTTAAGGAAAACTATTGAGGAATATTTTTCCTTTGAATTTTTTATGTCGTGTTCTGCTATGCATGCGAATATGTACTACGTATTTAAAAGGGGTTTATATTTTTCTTTGCCTAGGAGTGCCAGTACCTTCACGTCGACCCTGACTACATATTTCACTGTGGGAGGGCAAGTTTTGGATCTGTTTCCATTTTCAGCCTGTCCTGTGTACGTGGATCAAGGAAGCAGACATCAGTATGTTTTGCATTTTCCCCTAACTTCCTGGATAATCTGTAAATTACTTCTTTGATTACAAAATAATGTGCTTCATTATTGAGTCATATTGCCCGATTACGGATGGTAATTTGCTTTATAGAATCTTTTCCTTTCGTCTGATTATCTGCAGATTATTTGAAAATGCGTTCATTCAGGGTCTTGATCGTATTTGAAATCTACAGTATTCATTAATATGGGCATTTGAGTCCATGACCACTAATATGGTAACTAAATCTGCGATCTCTTTCTTTCATGATTCAAATGATTCCCTATTTCAAATACTACCTAAAAAAGCTTATAACGAAAATGCAGGCTGTTATCTGTGTTTATGGAAATTGATAAACGAACGGCATCGCTGGAATGCTTCTGTAAAATTCTGCTTTCCAGTTTACAATTGTTGGTTTCCATTAACAAATCTTTTACTTCGATTTCAAAAGCTGCTGTTATATGTACCCCACATATTCAAACTACATCTCTATTACTTTTAATTTCGGCCTAGTATGCTCTCTGTATACAAGGTGAAGCTAGAAAATAACCGGACTATATCTGTTGCAGCAGAAAGACAAATGACTTATGTCTTTGTCACTTGTCACTCACTCCTCTACTATATGTTGAAGTTTCAACCCTCGTTCCTCTCTACTTCGGCTGTAACTTTAGGCGTTGTTCGTTCATGTACGCCGCATCGGAAAAAATGCTAGGTTTTCAACAGGAGCAGAGTGTTAACGTGAAATTTCTTTAGGAATTTCATGTTAGTTTCCTTCCCGTGAAATTAGGAAAACTGCGAAAAAACTTATTCGTTGTTGTAAGAAGTGTACGTATATGAGTTCTTGTTGTATGCATAAGTTTTTGACTTGTTTAAAAGGTTCAAATAAGGTAGAGAGGAGATGGATGGCGATCCATGCCCTGACTGATAAGGTTCGATAATTTTTTTACATCAGAAAGTTTGTACTCATTGATTGGGTACCTGAAAGTCAAACAATCAACGAACAACATTGGGCAAATACCCTTACAGCTCTACTTGAACGAGTACGGAGGAAACGACCTGTTCTGTGGAAAACATACCACGGCTTCTTCACAAGGACCATATCTTAGCAAACAAGTCAGCATCTGTCAAGACGATCTTGCCCAAACACGGTATCCCCATCGTAGAAAACTAGCCATGTCCACTTGATCTCGCCCATTGAGACTCTTCATTCTTCGTGGTCAAGTCAGAGCTAAAAGGAATTAGATTTGAGACTGTAGATGCAGTGAAGGCGAAAATGTTAAAGATGATGAAAGGGCTTTCAGAAAATGATCCGAAGCACTGGTTCAAATGGTGGTAAAGTCTTATGTAGGGGTGTAGCGATCTAGAATGAGAGTGTACTGAAGGTGATAACATCAAAATTGTAAGAATAAAAAGTTTTAAAGCATCAATCCGCTTATGTTCTAGCCCCACCTCATATATTATGTGCAAACAGTTCGGTAACTAGAAAAGCAGCTTTTAATTCTCTAACTCCGCGATGTTTAACCCTATGGCTAGAATATCGGTCATTACGGCCGCTAAAGTACATGTTAAGTAAATGGGTATTCAAAAGATTTTCTGGTTAGAGGGTTAATTTGGAAAGGTTTCAGAGATAACTGAATCGAAAGCGGAGCAAAATCGCTAAAATGCTGGAAGGCATGACTGAAATTTTTTTCTTTGTTTTTATAGCTAATCAAGATAATATCAAAATTCAGCTTAGTCTGGGTCAATAAGTATTTTGGTCAAAACTGCCATTTCTTTTTTAGTGGCCTTATTCAACCACTCGTACTTAAAAAAATTATAACTTTTAGTACAGAATGATTTAAAATCGTGGTGAGTGAAACTCAAGGAAAGTAAAATGACTTACAAATGTAAACACAGTGCTTGATATTTAATTTTTTATTATTCACTTCGTAGGCATTCTTAGATTCTTCTTATTTTGAAGCACTCCTTTTAACAAATTATTTCCGCTTGAAAATATTACGGATATTTCACTTTCTTTTTAAAGGATTCTTCTGTGCAAAAGCTGCTATACTTCTTGGCTCATACCAAAGTCTGGTACCCAGTTGAAGATATTTTCCTCAGAAAATGGATTGAGTTGACAAGCCATTAGTTATATTCAACAAGCAAAGTTGCTTTTGGATATTAATCGTCTTAATGCGTCACCATGAATTTTCCCGAGACGTTTTGAAGTTTATGTCAACTTAACTGAGGTTATTTCTTTGTCTTAAAGCTGCAGTTGTATAGAGAAAATACGCTAGAACATTAAAAAAATATGCTAAAATATTTCCAAAGAGCGATTTTGCTTATTAATTTTCGTAGAAGACTGACAAACAGAAAATTAAATTTGTCAAAAGTAGGTTAAACGTTATTTGTATAATTTATTGATCTTTTCTGTTCCAGACATCTAAATTAAATATTTTAAGGAAGGAGATGAAAATCGCTCGATAAGTAAGAAAAGTAAATTTCCTCCTGACAAATCTTAACTTCTCTGCTAACGTCCAGCAAAGTCTGGTGAAAGCTTCAGGACTGGAAGATCACAGGTTCGAGAGACAACTTCACCACAAATCCATTACGCTTGTGAGGATCTGGCGTGCCTTAAGGGTAGACATTCACAGGTTGTTCCACTGTGAGAGTATGGAGTGCATGGTTGGATATCCAACTGCTCCATTTGTACTGCTGGGCCATAAAAACTGAAATGCGACCGATAAAGATGCATTAGAAGAGGGGTGCGCGGAACAGGCGGGAGTTCGCATTTTGAAGGTAAGGGGAGGGAGAGAAGTAGTCGTAGTAGAGAACGGAGTGGCTGGTAGCAGATGGATTTGCATTGCATGGAACGGTCGCGAACGACCTGCCTAAATTGAATGGCGTAGAGTGCCACCACGCGATTTGTGTGGAAGGGAGCGCTCGTGAATGATCGGCTTTTACAGTGCAGTGGTTGAAACACACTTGCGCTGTTGTGGCGTGAAAGAGAGAAGAGGGAGCGCCATCTCAAAAGTCTTCTTCATCACATAGCCAAGGTTTTCATTCATTCAATAACCAGGAGAGCCAAATCAACTTTAAGGTTTTAGAGTGCAGGTTAACTCTGCTGGAGGAGAATATTCCAGCAGACAGATAGACATGGTGAATGACCGGCTTTTACAGTGCAGTGGTTGAAACATCCTTACGCTGTCGTGAAAGAGAGAAGAGGGAGTGCCATCACAAAAGTCTTCTTCATCATATAGCCAAGGTTTTCAATCATTCAATAACCAGGAGAGCCAACTCAATCTTAAGGTTTTAGAGTGCAGGTTGACTCTGCGGGAGGAGAACATTCCAGCAGACAGATAGACATGATGTATCACCGGCTTTTACAGTGCAGTGGTTCAAACATCCTTACACTGGTGTGGCGTGAAAGAGAGAAGAGGGAGTGCCATCTCAAAAGTCTTCTTCATCATATAGCCAAGGTTTTCATTCATTCAATAACCAGGAGAGCCGACTCAACCTTAAGGTTTTAGAGTGCAGGTTGACTCTGCTGGAGGCAACCTTAAGGTTTTAGAGTGCAGGTTGACTCTGCGGGAGGAGAACATTCCAGCAGACAGATAGACATGGTGAAAATGTGGCAAAGATTTACATCAAATATGCTGGAAAATTTAAATTTTAAAAATTTAAACGTTGCCAAATAAAAGAACAAAAAATAAATCTAGCCAA